>BROG01002291.1:0-11654 GCA_030159075.1 Atrina japonica | reverse complement strand
GATAGCACAGTGGTCAGCACACATTCTTCTCAACAATGCAACCCGGGTTCGATCCTTGGATTGGACAGGGTTTTATGTGAGTTGGTATGGCGGTCACCAAGTTGGACACGTGGATTTTTTTTGGGGGGGGGTACTCTGGTTTCCTCCCACAGTGAGTATCCCTTATGTTGACATCAGAGCCAATGCGAGACATTGATTCAACGTATAAGCAGACATAACTTGTGTGTTAATTTTTGTAACATAAATGAATTTTAAACTTTTTAAATCTGTGAGAATCAGATGCAGTAAACGATTGAAAAATGCAGCAAAATAAAATGGCCCACAACAGAATCACCAATGGGATTAGCCACACTCAATAATTTTTCAGTTGTATGGTGGCAGCCAGTTTTTAATTGTGGACGAGAGAATCTGATTACAATGCATTCAGAAAGAGACCACCGCCCTACCGCAAGTAAACTGGCTAACTTTCTCACGGAAATCAGCTTAGGTTCCAGCGGAGCTCAAACTTGCGCTGACCAGAAGTAAGAGACTTCATGATTCAAAGCGCCATGCTCTAACAACTCGGCCATAGAGGCCCCATCTTGTCATCTTTAGAGAATAGAAGCACCTAGAGCCATTCTACTCATAGTAACAAATATCATATGATGTTACAGAGAGTAAAGATTGTGTGTAAGATTCATCTTTAAAAACGCATACAGTAGTTTTACAATCAACTGTCAAATTCAAAATGAACAATTTCAGAGATTTAGAGATGTGTCAGTAGTCAAATAGTTGACTGTTTGAAGATGACCAATTGCATTTAGCAAAGATCTGGAATTTTCCACACCCTGTTGGGAATGGGTCCTGGGCCTTTGGAATAGGGAACTTTAGTAACATTTTATTGAATTATTGAAATCTAAAAATATACAGAATTGTTTGAAAATAAAAGAATATCTTCAAATTTGTCATTCGACTCCAGCTGGGAAATTTCAGCTGCAAATTGGGAAAGTTTTTGAATTGGAAATGGGGCCTTATTTTGATCCTTATTTCGACCCCCTATCAAAATATCACTTATTAAATGAAGTATTATGTGCTTAATATGTAAAAATGCCTGATTCACATAGGTCTAATGAAACAGGACAGCATTTTTATGCCCCAGGGACCTCAAGTGTTTGGATCGTCTGTCTGTCATATAAGTGCTATATTTCAAGTTTCAAACTTAGGCTGTAAGTTCACCTAAGGGTTGCACACACTTCACTGACATCACATGCCCCTGTTGATGGGGTGAGATCAAAATGTAGGACATTGCAAAACTGTGTTAGGACTGGGCCATTTGTGTTTTACAAACATATTATCTTGCTTAAAAATCTGCATCATTATGGAGTTCTGTGCAGACACTTTCCTATCAAATTCTGAAGACAATAAGGTTGTTTACCTATCTTACTAGTATTCAATTCTTTTTTTTTATTATTTTTTGTAGATATAGAGGAGGATTTTGATGAAAGTGAAGTTAGTGCTGTGGTGCACAACAATGGGAGCATTGATTTTAATACTGCACCTAGTAACAATTGTGAAATTTCAAAAACGGATTCTTGTGTCCGTGGATCAGGTGACAAAAACGAGAAATGTGATCTGATTTCTATCTCCCAATCGGATTATAATGAACTCTGTAGAAGGCTGCAGGAAGCGGAAATAAGACGTCAACAGACTGAAGGTGAATTAAAACGTGCTGTACAAGATTTGGCCACAATGAGGTGATTCAAGATATTTTATGGACCTTTATCATGTCACAAAATAATAGAAATTGTCGTAACCCATTTACAGGTTATGCTAAAAGGAATTACCGTAAACTGCAGGTTACGATAGCGCGTAACCTGAATGATAGTTCTCGTGTTATTTTGTGGTCTGTTTATGTGTGATGAAATTTGGGAAATTCGGCACATTCCAAGTCATTTCTTAACAATTACTATAAGTTAACAGTCTTCTAATGAATGTGCATTTCCTTTGATCTGAAATTATAATGGACAGAGTATGACTTCAACTCCGCAGATCTTCACTTAGCAACAGTTTAGAGCATACATAAACAAAACAATTGGCTATTCCTCACTCTCCATTTTTAATCTCCACTTAAAAACAGTTTAGAACTTATTTACATTTACATTGCAGATCTCTACTTAACCATAGTTTAGAACTTAAATTTACATTACAAATCTCCACTTAAAGATCATGCTGAGTGAAAAATGAAAATTTCTTTATCTATAGAACTCACCATTCTAAGAACAACATCGAAAACCTGATCAAAATCAGAGCACGCGTTTTTAAAATATTAGTGAAAAACTGAAAACTCATCTTTACGAACAGCTCAAGTAGCCAGAAAGGGGCGGAGCTTAGTGTGACAGTTTAGAACTTACATTTACATTACACATCTCCACTTAACCAGTTTTATTTTTAGAGCTTACCGGTACATTTATATTACAGATCTCCACTTAACCACAGTTTAAAACTTACATTTACATTGCACATCTCCACTTAACAACAGTTTATAGAACTTACATTTACATTACACTTCTCCACTTAACAATAATGTAGAACTTACATTTACATTGCACATCTCTACTTAACAATAGTTTAGAACTTACATTTACATTACAGATCTCTACTTAACAACAGTTTAGAACTTACATTTACATTACACATCTCCACTTAACAATAATTTAGAACTTACATTTACATTACAGATCTGTAACAAAGGAACTGGTGATGTCACAAGCAAATGAACCAATTAAATCGGATAATGTGATTCAGATGTTGACAGATGAAGAGGATGACGTGTACTTTGGATCTTATGCACATTTTAGTATACACGAGGAAATGTTGAAGGTATCACATTCAAAGTGTTTACATGTTGAATCATTCACCCCTAATGACACATTTGGACTGATCTACATTATTGATTTACAGAAGAGTCCATTGTTTTTCAGGGGTTGATGAGATAACAGTAACCACTCTAATTAGCTTATCCTTGCATTTGTAGAGTAACTAGCAACTAGGTCATCTCGTGAATTTGAAGCTGGATTTTTAAAGTGTTTATAAAGCAGGACATTTATCATATCATTTGTGAGAAATTCATTTAAATCATGTTATCTACAGGTAGATTGGTGTTACAATATACAAAAAAAAACCCAGTGTTGGTTACAGCTAGATGATGTTCTTGTAGTACCATGTAAGACAATGTTATCTGTAGTTATAGATGGTGTACTTTTAACACTTAGTAAATTGTTTGTTTTGCATCAGGGATTTTCCAAGTCCATTTTAGGGGTTCGATTATATCAAAGTACCCATTCTCGGTACAAAAATTGGCTTGTACTTTTCCCCTCAAAATATGCAAAATTCAAAATTTTGAATTTCAAAATAAAGAATCAGTACTAGTCACAGTGGAATATTGTTGCGTTAAAATCGGATGAGTTGAAATTCCAGATATATCCAAGTAGATCAGCCAGTCCTGATTATTATGGAAATATGATATGTCAGGGTTCAACAATAAAGTTTGTCTGGGACAAGTCCATTTGTCCTTGTTTAAGCACAGAATAATATCTTTAAATGTTAAACTTGATTTTCGAGCAAGTCATTTTTGTAGATTTCAAAGCTACTTGTCCTGCAGGACAAGTGGAAATTTCCATTATTGTTGACCCTTGTATCTTAATTTAAAAATTTGGTTATTTCGAATTCTTGATATCTCGAAGTAATAGGAAAGGCACATGATTTTCAGGATAACGAGATTCCACTGTATGTTCAAACAAATTTCACATTTTTTGGTAAAAACAAATCTAATGCCTCTTTAAGTTATATTCTGTAGATACGCCATTGTCTGTACGTCCTTTAGCACAGAGTACTGATAATGTGACATGTTATATCTGAATTCACTCAGATTTGACATTCTATATTATACTTAATAGAGATCTGACCTGTCTCAGTCGGTTGTGCGCTCGACTGTTGATCCTGAAGTTATAAGTTTGATTTCCACTGGGCAGCAGGTTGCTTTCCTGTCCTTCGAATGAGACAGTAAAAACCAAGGTCCCCTGTCACAGTAGGTGTTGGCACGTTAAAGAACCCTCACTGCTCAATGGCTGTAAGTGCTGAGCATAGGGCAGAATTTGAAGCCCTTTACCGGCATTTGGTGACATCTCTATATTAGTGAAAGATTGTTGAGTGGGATGTTAAACAACAATACAACAACAACTACTTCATGGAAATTTGTATCATTGACTTTGTTGTTTTTTGTTTATTTTTTATAGGATAAAGTGCGAACGGAAAGCTACAGAGATTTTATGTATGGAAACAAGGAATTGTTTAAGGATAAAGTAGTACTGGATGTCGGCTGTGGCACCAGTATTTTGTCTATGTTTGCCGCCCGAGCAGGTGCGAAACATGTGATAGGTGTTGACCAATCAGATATCATTTACCAAGCAATGGATATTGTAAGGTAATTGATTAATCTTTTGTTGAATTGTTCAATTTCAGCATGATTTTGAATTTGATATTGAATGGTATTTTAAGCCATGCTCAACAATTTTTCAGGTATATGGTGGCAGCCAGTTTTTATTGGTGGGGGAGAGAACTCGCTCACCCGGGAAGAGACACAACGGTCTTCCGCAAGTAAACTAGCAAACTTTTTCACAAAAAATAAGCTTAGGTTCCAGCTGGGCTCAAACTAGAAGTGAGAGACTTGATGGATTAAAGCATGATGCTCGAAGCACTTGACCATAGAGGCTCCAATTTTAGCATGATGATTAGAAAATGTTGATTTGATTATCTATTTTCATGAAATAGCGTTTGATGACTGGCATGTAAGAAGCTGTCAAACCTAATGGGGATTGCCTGATTGTTTTGAATTTTTTCAGAGAAAATGGATTAGAAGACAGAGTGACCTTGATCAAAGGTCGTATAGAAGATGTTGACCTACCTGTACCGGAAGTGGATATTATCATCTCCGAGTGGATGGGTTACTTCCTCCTGTTCGAGTCCATGTTGGATTCTGTTTTATATGCTCGAAACAAGTATCTCAATAAAAATGGAGTGGGTACGATAATTTTTTTTTTACTGTTTACGGAAGACAGTATCTCAATTTGTATAGTGTAAAGTGTGTAGTCAATGATTTGACTATAATGAGAATTTTAATTACTTTAACTAATTTTAGGAAAGGCAGGACTGTGCTGTCTGAAAAATTCATTTTGCCAAAAAATTGCTAGTTGTCAAAATCTGTCGCCAGTTTCAACTTTTTTGGACAGAACATATGGATAGTGATTATAGGTGTGGAGGTTTGAATATACAGGTAATCAATCTATACAATATAGAAACCTGACCACGGTACAGGTCGTGAAATTACCCTCGGCACACGTCTGATAATTACACCTCTGTGTGGTCTTATGACATTAATTAATAAACAGGTGTTATCAGTTGATGTTTGGACGCAGAATAATGTCGAAAGATATAATTGACTTATGTAACGTCGATGACTTAACAATAACGAAGGCACCAGCAGCCAATTTTTGTCGAAAGCCCAGCATGACCCCTGGGAATAGCATTTGAGTCATAACATTGATATTGGTTATTGACATTGTATAGGACAACTCGGGTTAATATGGTTTTTCATGGGTTGATAGATCCTTATATTAACATAAAATATGAAAAAAAATCAATATTTAGTATTACTTAGTGATTCATATCTTATTTTAAGAATTATTCCTCTTTGTGTAATGTATTTGTCCGGGGCCACAGGTATACATCTTAAGAAGACAGTTTCCCCTTTGTTGGTTTCATTTTTTGGGGGGAGGGGGGCATATCTGTTTCATTTCTACACCTCTGCTCACCATATTTAGTTCAGACATACATCTTAGGTAGATGTTTATTTTTTTCACTTTGTACATCTTGGTGATATGCCACAGGTATTGGACTCATCGAATTCTTCAAATTTATAACCTTGTTTATCAGTGAATGCAGTCACTAACTGTCATGTGATTTTGTGTTACAGTTCATCCGGATCGATGTTCAATAAGTTAGTGGCATTAGATGACAGCGACCTACACAACAAACATGTTGCATTCTGGGAAGATGTGTATGGTTTTAAAATGAACTGTATGAAGTCAGAGGTCATCAAAGAAGCTAGTGTAGAAATTGTGAAACCAGAAAAGGTTATATCCGAACCTGCGATAATTCAGGTAACAGTAGTACAGTAAAACCTGCTTTATCGACCACCTGTGAATAAAGACCACCTGTGTGTAAAGACCACCTGTGTATAAAGACCACCTGGTCACAAAGACTGTTTTTGCTATCCCCAATAGTACCATTTGTGTACAATTCAACCTCTATGTAAAGACCACCTCCCTATAAAGACTGGTTTTCTTGTGTCCGTAAGGAGGTCAAGTTTCACTGTATATCCTTTACTGTTTTTTGGAGGGGGTAGAGGTATGGCATGTGTGATTTGACAGTACTTATAATAATTTAACTACTGTATACCCAGAAAATTTCTCTCCCGTTTAATTTTCGTCCTTAGGTGAGAGGGCAAATTTAAAATAAAAAGATTGAAATTTTCATGCTAAATAACTGTCATCCATGAGACTATGGTGATTTAGGGCAAATTCAACTCATCAACCCCTGAAAAACAATGGACTCTCCGGTAAATCTATGACTTCGTCCAGTTCAAATGTGTCTTTAGGGGTGAATGAGTTAAGACGGGATGAAAATGGTTTCTGTCGTAAAAGGCGAAAATAGCCAGGGGTGAAATTTTTAAGGGATAGACTATCAACCACAGGCTCAGACTCGAGACTTATAAACACAAATAACGATTCCTTGCCACTTGCCCTTGTGATACAAGGAAAGATATCAAGAGTGTGCGTTTGTGTGGTCCGTATTTCTAATGGCTTTTAAACTGCCACTACACTTGTACAGTCCGACGAATTTAATTAAACTGCACATCCTAGACCATTTACCTTTCATCTAAGCATAGCACTGTGCGGACAGGAGATGAAATCTCACCTCTGAAAATCTGGGATCATAAGGTTGAAGATCTGGCACTCTGCCAACTGAGCTATTCTCTCCGCTGTAATTAGGACCATTCAAAAGCCACACTCACAGTCGGAAAAGGTTATCATTTTCCCAAGTGAGTACAGAAAAAAAAAGAAAAATTTGTTCACGATAACTGCGGTCCTATAACTTTATACAGCAAAGAGTACAGATTCCCAGAAAATGACATTAAGAAATTATCCGGTACCGTGAAGGTGTTACTGTTTTTGCAGGTATGAATCTGTATCACCTCGCTGTTTAAAGTTACAGGATTGCAGTTATCATGAAAAGGTATATACCTAAATGAAAAGAGTGAGAATTATGTATAACAAGGGGATCTGTATCTGTGTTTTTCTTTAGCATTCAAAATGTAATGTAATGGAACTTCAGAATATACAGTCCTACCTGTACTTGTGATCACCTTTTTTAAGCAGTCACCTCCTGTATGCGCCAGCTTTAATTCCTCCCATATGTTTTCCTTATAAAATTACCGTATACCCCAATAAACAGTCACCTTCCCAACGTAGTCAGCAGTCACCCCATTCACGTCCAAAGTTACCAAGTCAACCTTATTTTAATGTGCTTGTCACTTGTGGTCCAAACATATACTGGTCCCATAATTAATGCTAGCATAAACATCATGGTCATTCTATCTGAAATATCTTGTCACATGTATCGATCTATTACAAAAATGATACATGGGTATATGAAGTTTAGTATACATGTTTACACACATTGTAACTTGACAATTTTGAGATCCTCAATTAAGAGGTCACCTCTGTTCAGAGGTCACTTTCACGTTCTCTGAAATTTGGCTTTGGTGACCACTTAAAACAGGCCATTTAGAGCGTACATGTATTTGAATAATTTCAGTGTTTTTTCATCTGTATCATTATAGCGGACTTGGATGTGTGTACTTGCTGGGGCGGGAGGGGGGGGCTGTGTTCAGATTACAGTTTGCCAAAAACTTCACTCTCACCGCAGCCTCTGACGGCTTTACACTTACTGCTGTCGGGTGTTGGATATTTTGATATTTTTTTCCAATAAAGGCAGCTGTACAGATAAGGTAAGTATTGTTTTCACTTGAGGTAGGGGGATGTATCAAGTATGACAGAGTGGGTGTGGGGGTGGGGGAGAAATGTGTCAAATTGTGTTGGGTTTGTGCGTGTGTACATACATAAACCGCCATATGTTTTTTACATTTTTTTTTAGAAAAAAAAGGTGTCTTTCTCATATTTTAAAATATTTTGAATATTTTCTCTTTAAAACAGCTTACAGTTTCTTTTAATTAGTCATTATAGTAGTGTAGTACAGACCACTTGCGATAGTCTAATGGTGGTGCCTTCGATTCGCATGCGAAGGGTATTGGGTTCGATTACTGGTCATACCAAACACTTTTTAAAAATGATAGGGATTGTCCCTTTGCCAAACACTTGGCATGCAAATTGAAAGTTCTTTTAAATGAGAATTAAAAAACAAATTTCTGTGGCATGTAAACGATTCCTCACTGCATTGAGATAGGTCCATTACACAGCTTAAAATTTGTGGCACTTCACCAAAAGCTGGTGACATCTCAATATGAGTGAAAAAATTCTTGATGGGATGTAAAACAACAAACAAACAAAAACAAGCAGTCTAGTACACTGTTGGTTGATAAATCTCTAATGATGTAAATAAATTCATTCTAGTGCTGGATAATCCTTCGGACATAATTTTAATTATCACGTGACAGCCATCAGCTGAAGTTTAGATTCGGTAGTTTGTAAAGACTGTTTTGCCAGTAGGTAATAACCTCTGGCCCTAATTCTAGTTTGGATCTGGTCGACCCACAATTTTTAGGATCGTCAAGTGTTATTTTCTGCATTATAACCTACTGTATAGTTGCTGTTATTTGTGAGGGACTAAATTTCACTATATTCACAGTTGAAGAAAATATAGCAAAATTAAACATCAGTGAATGTAATAGTCCAAATGTGTCTATTTAACGCTACTGATAAACAATTAATATTTGAACTTTTTATGTGTCAAATTTCTCAATGTTTTGAATAAAAGTTTGGACCCATTTATATAAAAACATCAAAAAAATCCTATAAATAATTCAATATCAAAATTGACATGTGTATGAAATCACCCTGTGGCAAGTCTTCCCCTTCTTATAAATACTCAGTGTTTTAATTTCATATTAATCTTAGTTAAGAAATGTCATGATCATGTCATCTATAGTTTCAAAGCAGTCATATACCCCTTACATACTAGCTAGCTCATACTAGATTGATGATGTCATTTATGTTCTAAAAAACAAATATATTCTTACAAATCAGGTGATGTTTTCCACTGGTCCATCTGCAACGCCCACTCATTGGAAACAGACAGTTTTTCTGATGGAAAATCCATTTCGAGTTACAAAAGGTTTGAATTGATAAAGCTTCATCTCTGTCTACCCTCATATTTTCCTAGAGACTTCTCAACTATTAAGTTTAACTTTTTACCCAATATTACAAACCTTAAAAATACAATATATTGTATGTGTAATAAAGGTAGAGATACATGTATTTATATTTTTGCACTATTGCCTGTGCAATTTTACTGATACATGAAATGCATTTCATTATTAGACAAAATCGATTTTTGGTTACTTCGTCACTGTTCAGGTAGCATGTTTTTCTTAATAGATAGTTATATTTTTTAGTTCAGGGTGGACGCTTAACTTACTAGAAAAAAACTTGGAATGGCGGGTACCCAGTTTTTTTTTTTTTTGCTGCACAAAGAATTGGCTAGCCAGTTTTTCCCCCCGGGAAAAGAAATGGCTACTACATTGATACTCAAATGTTGAGCTTTATAACCCTTGTGTTAGTAACTGAATCAATTATCACACAGGAGTTTACTTTTTAATAAATTCCAAGTGGGAGTGTGTGAACCAATTATAGCTCGGCCTGTGTGAGAAAACATGTTATCTTTATATCTAATTTATTCAGTTTAGTGAGTTCAACTTGTTACCATATACAGTAAATCCTGCTTTAGCGACCACCTGTGTATAAAGACCACCTGGTCATAAAGACCGTTTTTTGCGGTCCCCAATAGTACGATTTGTGTACAAATTAACCTCTATTTAAAGACCACCTCCCTATAAAGACCAGTTTTCTTTCCTTGTGTGTCTCCAAGGAAGTCATTATATACAAGTTTCACTGTATACTGCCTTATGTATTCAATTTTCCCTGTTGGTTTTTTTTTTGCTATTTTTCATACTTACATCTAAAACTTAATTACTATATATTACAGGTCAAGAGATTCAAGGGCAGATAAGCTGCAAAAAGGACAGAAAAGATCCCAGATCTTTGTTGATAAAACTAACTGTTGCTGATCAAACACAAACTTACAGAATGCAATAAATTATTTTACCCACTGGAACTTTTATGTGAATGTCGTTTTTAACAAACCAGAAAATTCTGGCAAATCCAGAAATTCGGGGATTAAAATTTTCCTCCAATTGGAAGAATTTCTCCTTTTTGCTGAAATGTTAAATCTTTATTTTCCCTATTGAACCCCTACAAATGAGTCATTTCCCTCTTTTTTCACCATTTTGGGATCACATTCCTCAGAAAATTAAGTGTTCTTAATCTCTGTGCATGAAATGCCTTTTTGCATAAAAGTTAAAAAATGTACCGCTATGGGATGTTCTCTGGTAATTAAATCTGATTTGTAACTGAAATAAAATGACAAGCATTTTACTTCTGTTTTACACGTTTTATTTTACTAATTAATCATGAACTCCTCAAAGACAGTCATCAAGATTAGGATTTCCAGTTTAAAGGGGGATTAGTTGTATTCCCCGCCCGCCCCCCCAAAAAAAATTGTCTTTCTTTTTTTTACTACAGTGACCAAAAAAGAGATATACATACAGGCGTAGAAATTCTTTAAGTCCTATATATTTAGTGAAAATTGCTTGAGAAACTCCAGTTTGGCAATTATTTGTTTGCAAATGATTAATTTGACATTTACTTTTTGTATATGCGTTACTAAACTGGACCTGACATTAGCTTCACAAAATATATAGGAAGATAAGAGTTTTTATGACTGTGTATATTTCTTATTTGTCATAGTACATTAATCCAAGTAGTAAAATAAAAATTATTTTTTGAGAACACAGCTAATGCCTGGGAAAAGAACCCAAGCTGATTTTGGTTTCTTCCGGGATTCTCCTCCCCAACATTGGCCGCCACCACGACTGAAATTTTGTTGAGTGTGCCGTAAAATGCCAAACAAACAAACGAAATCATCTTTAAAGAATAAATATGGAACAGTTTATGGAACATATCGCTTAAAACATATACCGGTACTCAACAATTGTTCAGTAATTATGGTGGCTGCCAGATTCAGTGGTGGAGGATAGAACCCACTCACAATGTACCTTGGGAGAAATCATTTGCCTTCCTCAAGTGAACTGACAAAATCTGCATAGGTTCCAATGGGACTTAAAAGCCGCACTGACCAGACACGAGACACTTCATGGTTTAAAATGAGATGCTCTAATCACCCGACCATCCAGTAGGGAACAGAATTGCTGATTCATCGGTTATGTTGCTGAATACAAAGGACTTCCTTTTGCATCCACT
>BROG01002290.1:0-11670 GCA_030159075.1 Atrina japonica | reverse complement strand
ATCCTTATGGGTATTATTATAATGAAGTCGGTATTGTTTTGTAGAAATATTTGAATGTGAAAACCTATTCAAGTGTACAGGTTAAAAACTAAAGGCTTCGTGTATATATAAACTGTTTATGCCGTGTTTGTTGGGCGGTTCTAGTCGCGTGTTATCAAAGAAATATTTCCTATAATTGCATGTTTAAGTTTCTGAAGTCATTAAAATTTTATTTTCATTGTTAAACATGTTGTAAATTCTACTATGCATATGATTTTAAACGTTCATACAACAAATGTCCAATTGTTTTTGATGTACATTTATATATTACATGTATATATAAGCACGCATGGCTCTGAAACTAGTAGCAAGAATCTAATTCTAGATAGAATCTAATTCTTGTATGCACAATCGATTAGATTTTGAACGTAATTATTCATTAATTACCTTGAATGACTATATCTAAGTAAAATGCTTATTTTTAAATCCTGCATGGTAAAATAACAATAATATAAAATAGACATCGATTTCTATATCCGGGAATAGTTTACCTTAAACCTGACGTTTTATTACTAAGCGGGTAAGGTTTCCCCCATACCATTTCGATTTTTCTCGATTTTTAGTATGTTATATACTGATACTTAATGTAACAGAAAATGATAAGATAAATTCTTTTGCAGTTAATTTGAGGTTTGGTAGTATCTTTCACAGACTGGACTACAACTAATGAAGTCGTATCAATAGACCATTTTTGAGTTGTCTCATTTCGTTCAGTTTCGTCACAATAATTTGTACTCAGATTACAATTGGTGACGTCTCCATATGAGTTAAAGATTCTTGAGTGGGACGATCAACAACAATAAACAAAGAACCAAGCTAGCCCCCGTCTTCTGACTACTAGTAGGCTACTACACTTCGTTCATAGACAGTCGGTATGATCCGTTGAATTGTTGAATCTGATTGGTCAAGAGACATATTTATATCGGCCAATCAAATTACGCGTAGTATTCCATAAAAATAGCACTAGGTCTTCAAGATGTATAGTCCTGGCTCAGTCGATAACACGCTCGATTCTTGATCGTGAGTTCTAGTCCAGCCGGAGACAGGTTGATTTCCTGTCCTGCGGACGAGACAGTAAAAACCGAGGCCTCGTGCCACAGTAGGTGTCGGCACGTTAAAGAACCCTCACTACTCAATGGCCGTAAGTGCCGAGCATAGGCCAAAATTTGAAACCCTTCACCGGCATTTGGTGACGTCTCCATATGAGTGAAAGATTCTTTAGTTTAAACAAAAACAAACAAACATTCAATCTGTATTGTAAGCTGTAGCGAGTTTTACTAAATTTTACTATTTAATTTCGACTGAGTACTACACTTCATTGATATAGGCCTACAGACCTACTTTTCTCTTTGAAACCGCACTCTATCAATATGACGAATTGTGACGTAACAAGACAACTCGAAAATGGTCTATTGACAGAGATGATGGTCGTGAGCATTTGTTTGGCATTTCGTTTTTGCAAAACTCTAACATTGGTATTATATTGACTTTATAATACAATAGTTAATGTTTATAATGATGACACTGACGATGAAAGTTATCAAAATTGTCATTATCATTGACAATATAAAACAGTCGTTTTGCTACATTTTAAAAATACAAAAATAATAATTAGTCACATACTTTTGAGAAAGCGATCAATACTGTTAGTATACAAAAGATGAGACCCATGGATTCAGTTGATAAATATGTTCTGAGGTAAATATTTCAATGAAGCAGATCAAAAGACCATGACGCATAATTCAGGTCTGTGATTTCCAATGAGAACAAGCTGTTTACGAGAAACAAGGAATTTAGAATGCAGGCAAAATGATTAGATAACCAATAAATCAAAATGATGCACTTTTTACATCATTTCTGTCGTCGATGGATGTATTATAGTATGTCTCTGTGCGTCTGCCTGTCCACGTTCGTAGACTCAGCATGCAAAGAACCACTAAGGCTATCAAAGTTGGTACACATGCTCCCCATGATAAGAGGACAATGTTGTATAAGAAATTGTTAAGAGTTTTGTGTCTTTCCCTAATAATTTCATAAAACGATTAAATAAAATATCATGTAAGAAATCATTCAGACACATTTCGTTTGACATACTCTTTTTGGTTTTCATTTTCATATTACAGACAGCTTAACATCGGAGTGGGAAAGTTTATCTCTACTAGCACCTATTTCAAATGCAAGCTGAACAGAAGAAGTGTTATTGGTAAAAACGATCGTCTTGAGTATTTGTTTTGTCCCATGCAAAACTACAACGTTGGTATATGTTTATAACATTTACAAGTTCTCTATGATAGTTTTGGCTCATACTTTTTCTCCCACCAGGGTACATTAGAAAGACATTTTATTATCTCGATGAAAAGGAAACTAATGAAACGATTCAGCATCTAATGAACTTTGTTTGCAGAACTTGGACATGAAATAGGTATGTCATTGCTTTATATATCAATGTCACAACACTGGAGTACAACTGAAATTATCATATCTAATTAGATCACGAGTCAGCATATCATTGTAGTGTAATTCTTAAGGTCCTGGTTATTGTTTGTTTGGTTATTGTTACACATCACGCCAAGATTTTTTTCACTTATATGAGGATTTAACCAGCTGTAAGTGAAGTGCTACACATTTTGACCTGTGCTATGAACTGACGTCAATGCAGTTCGAGTTCGTTTAGTGCTACGCCTTCCATGACATGGGATCTCGGTTTTAAGTGTCATCCGAAAGACCCGTGGCTTTAACTTTGTATGCCGAACAATTGGCAAAGGAACAATCACTACCATTTTTCATGTCTTTGGTGTGATCCGGTACCGGGAATCGGACTTTCCGCTTGCGAGTCCAACACTCTACCACTAGACTGCCGCAAGCGGCCTGCATCGATGGTTAAAAGGCATTTAAAATACAAACCATCTCTATTTGATTATTATGGTGGTTATGCTTCGAGTACTGTTTTAGTTTAAACTGAATTGATTTTGAAGTTAATTTAGGTAACATTTCCTAGAAATACTCCTAACACTGTTAAAATTAAGATACTAAATTTTGTCATGTTAATGTTTACCAGAGCAAATTTTTTTTGAATTCACAGTGTATTGGAGCGTGTTCAGGAGAAGCATTCACATCAAAAGTTATGAGGAAGGATTCCATAAAAGTCTCAACAGCAGAGAAAACACTCTTCCGCCTGTGTTGTTTTATCTTCTACTGCAAAAACTATTTGGGCAAGCAACTTCAATCCCAATGCAAATTAAGTTACTGTCGATTTTAAAGAAAAAGCTGTAGCCTTGTACCCGCGAAACTGTATTGGAATTAGGAAACAGTCATCTGAAAATGAAATTTCATTGATACACATGTTAAGAATGTGTTCTAACCTCTGTCTAATGTAATTCATTTTTGTGCGCTTATATTCTAGCAACATGTCAAATAGATCGAATTTTGCATTCATTTCAATGCTTTATTTTGAGTTGAGTGTTCATATTCATAATGTTTACTTATATGTCAAATGTTTCATTGAATGCATGTACATGGTCCATATTCAGTGGTGAAGATAATATCCTGTATATTCACCGCAAGCCAATATTCATTGCACGAGTTACCTCGACCATAAATTTAATTTACTTTAAAAATACTAAATTTGTCGGTGAAGATGTATTCTTCGTGACGTTATATGCATGGGTATAATATGAAAACAGTACATATGATTTTATACTTAGCAAAGGAAAACTATACATATACATGTAGTAATCAATAACATATTATAGTGATTACGCATAACCTTCACCGCAAGCCAATGTTGCTTAAAACGTAAGTCTCTGTGTACAACATATATAAATACTTATATTACAAAACATTATGTGATCTAAAAACAAATATAAAATTTCATACTACATAAAATGTTTCTATGTTTCTATTTGCAGGGCGCTGGTGTCCATAATAAGACGAAGTTCCCACTGAAGTTTACTCAAGATCAACACACATTTTTAGTGGAACGGACGAATTTTATTTAAAGTTTCCTAATCTTGAGTCCTTGTAGCTGGATGAACCTGAACTAATATTTCGTATGGGTTACACTCTTAGTCGAATACAGCTATACAGTTAGGTTACAGTGTTTGACCTTAAATGGTTCGTTTTTCTCTTTTTAATTCGAGATCACAAGATGAAGAGTGTTTATTTTGACTAAAAGTCTTTTTGTTCACAAAACTAATTTTGTCATTATGTTTAAAATACATACACATTTTTTTACAAGGTTATTCCTTTTGCAAAAGGATATTGCTGTTCACCTGTTTACATATATAGTAAGATGACATGCACACGAGTATCTTAATAATAGACATTATAATTTTATTAATCCACTAGTAGATTTCTTTGCATACAAATAGACATTCAATCTGCGTACAGCACTGAATGAAGATTTTTATCTCACACTAACAATTTTTCTCCATTTCAAATTTTGTTCATCATGCTAACCACTCGAATAATGTTCTTTTATGTCTCAAAATTCATTGTAAAAAATGAATAAGAAAAAGTTGTCTGTCTTGACATGTTAATTCACCCAATTTCTTTCCTGTTCTGAAAGAAAATCAAATCAAGTTTTCATTTTACTGTGAGATATATAAACTCTCCATGCAGCATCTGTCCCCTAATATAGAAATTTATGCAAGTAATAGCATTTATATAATTCAAATTACTCAAGCTCGTTCTGTGCTACAGTAAACGTATTCTTCCAATCGTTGGTTTCTCCTAAAATATAGCATATTCTTTGTACAAATATACATATATCTGCGTACAACACTGATGATTTCATAAATTGTTTGGTCCACTATGTTAGTTATTTTAGTATCAAAATTAAATGGGTGTCTGTCTTTTTTTTCTTTCCTATCTGATCCTGTATTATGTCCGAGTACAGTCGTATTGGATATTTGCTCGAGGCGAAGCTGAGGGGCCAATACAGCTGATCGAGATCCAATACAACTGTACAAGGACATAATACAGGATCAATATGAAAACACCCATTTCATGACACATTATCAACCAAAGACTTGTAGGCGAAGCAATAATGATCGAACAAAACAACTGTACGACTAAAACAATAAATTTAAAGCAATAAATTTATGTGAAAACTTTATAAACAAAATAACCTTTGACGGTATTCCTTATACTGGTTTCTACAGTTAGAGCTCATTCAATAATTTCATTATAATTGTTACGTCACAATGCATTTTGCAGACAAAGTCCAATTCAATGAAGTGTGTAAAAATGTTGCTTGTGTACATTTCCATAGATCTGCATCATTTTAAATGCTAGAAAAGCTTTATAGGCCCTACCCAAAGGAAAGTCGTACAGACATAAATTTTACAGTTTTCGCTCTCGCCCCATATGGAATTCACCGACGGTGTATATCACATATGATATTAGGTCAAACGAAGACTCTGCAAGTTACAATGTCAAATGCCTGTCACATCTTCCCATCTCATGTATTTCTGTTCGAGACTCTGTCAGGAAATTAAATTTTTCTATGTTTTCGTCTGGTAAGTATAGAAAGTCCTTTCCGGAATGTTCAATTTTCGGGAAATCGATTGTAGTCCATTTCAGTTTACTCCCGGATAATATCCCTTGTTATTTCCGAAGCGGGATAACTCGAATGATTACAGCAAATTCTTCCAGTCAATATAGACTAAAGTGATCGAAGTGAGAGAAATATAACGAGTGGATTATTCGGGTTAGATGTTTGTTTGTTTATTGTTTTGTAACGTCCCACTCAAGAATATTTCACTCATATGGAGACGTCACCAAATGCCGATGAAGGGCTTCAAATTTTGGCCTATGCTCGGCACTTACGGCCATTGAGCAGTGAGGGTTCTTGAACGTGCCTACACTTACTGTGACACGGGACCTCCAGTTTTTACTGTCTTATCCGAAAGACAGGAAACCAGCCTGTCACCGGCGGGACTCGAACTCATGACTTCGCGATCAAGAGTCGAGCGCGCTACCGACTGAGCGAGGCCGGCTCTTGTTCGGGTTAGAAGCAGGATCATTTTCACAATGCTTCCATTCAGAACTGGAAGTGAAAATTCTGTATTAGACCGGTTGACAATTTCTGTATCAACTGGTTTTAAGCTCGATGGGCGGATTTGCTGTGAAAATTTGCAGACACATGCCTATAGATAAACATGAACCTAATAAAATTTTGAGTGAATCAGAACTGTTTCTGATTTCTAATGAATTAAATAATTATGATATATAAATTAGACTTTTACTATACTAGTATCTGTTGCATTATATACTAGTAGTATTTGCTTGGTTTTCAATGCCCTATTATTGTATTTCAATTTGGAGCTGTCAGTAAAATCAGGTTTTGCAGTGGAGTGACAAACAGTGAAATTGAACAAAAAAATCATTACAGATTGGCTGAGGTATGTCAGGGATAGCGGCGGGGAGGAGACAATTAAATTGAGGAGAAAGAGAAAAAAACGTGAACAACTATAAAAAGACAGAGACAACTAATATATTAAAATTTGAACATTTTTATTTTATCTACTATTTTTAACAAATTTACATTGTACTTAAATTTTGACTCTTTGACATATATTAAAGTATTCATTTTTTAAGAAATGTGTTGTAATGTTTCCTTTATTCACAGTATCTAGCCGGCTTGAATTCTATGCATTGTAGTTGCATATTTAAGTATGTATGACTTTTACATTTTAAATAGGTTATATCAAACAATAGGCCCAAGTAAAAGCTATTGATCGCCAATCTGTGATGTTTACCAACATCAATTCAGTGAAGGGATAACAACCGTTTCAGAGGTTTATGTCATGAATGTTAATTGGCTAGCAATATATATGCACGTTGGCCCAACCATATAGGCCTACCATCATTTCAACGAAGGGCCAACATTGGGGCAACCCAACTTACCAGTTGACAATGTTGGTTGTGAGTTGGCTAACAGTTTTGCCTACGTTGACCCAACATTTGGCCAAGCATGTTGGCTGATGGTTGGAGTACAATTTTGCCTACGTTGGCCAAACGATATGCCCACATGTTGGACCAACGTTGGGCCGACGTTGGCAAATATCTGTACTGTTTGTCGTTTGTTTGTGTTGGCATCAGTACGTTGGGCTAACGTTGGCAAATGTTTGTAAATGTTTGGCAAATTTGTTGGTCATTGGTGTTTGCATTACTACGTTGGTACAACGAAGGTCCAACGTTTTCTAATAACTTTCGCTGTTGTCTTGATTTAATGTTGACACCTATAATTTGGCCAACATTTGTTGACTTTTCTTGGCATTACCACGTTGGATCAACGTTGTTCCAGCGTTTATTGCGCATATTCATAATTAAATCATTGTGCCGTTTCACAATGTGTGTTGTTGGTAATAATCAATAATTGACCTATAAGTTAAATTTAATGACTGTGAAATAATCAATAATAACTGTTAAAACAATGTAGTTGTTATGTGTTAAGTAGCAGTTAATTATAATCATAATAATGCCACTTTATATATATCTTTTATAAACATCAAAAGATAATTTCTTTACAACGATTATCTTGCCTAAAACATGCCGGTGAAATTGAACTCCATGTGCTTTCATCTTTCTGTACAAGTAATTTGATTTGATTTGATTTGATTTTTTGTTTTACGCCATACTCAACAATCTTTCAGTCATATGATGGCGTCCAGATTTTATTGGTGGGGGAGAGACCCCGGTTACCCGGGTAAAGACCACCGACCTTCCGCAAGAAAGCTGGCAAACTTTCCCACTTAATTCGAAATGTCCCTAGCGGGATTCGAACCAGAGGTGAGAGGCCTTGTGATTTAAAGCGCAATGCTCTAACCACTCGGCCACGGAGGCCCCTTCTGTACAAGTAAACCTCAGTACATGGCCATCTGATTATATAACTGAGAGTTGGGAATGCAGGATGTTTGTAACTGGACACCTGCTATAAACTTAGTTAAATCTACATGTATTTGGTCAGCGTATTGCCACAGCAGGGAGTAATGGTTTCTATGACACCACCATGTTACTCCGAGGAAAGATTTGTTTTTGTGGTCATTTTCACACCACTGATCGAACTAAGAAGACCTTAGAGAAGAAAATATGTAAGTATTATGTAGAGTATTTCTATTTCTTACATTTATTTTTATAGTTTTTGTTTTATACTTCATGTAGGATTAAAGTATTTCAGTGGGAAAAGTTTGTAGTATTAATAGCTTTAATATTAATTATGCAGGAATGCTTTTTAAAACGTATATTTAAGAACTTCAACTTGTTGTCATTTAACCTGAAGTTATTCATTTTTATTTATATCTACCTATAAAATTGATTTACAGAGACTGTTCGTAGGAACAGATTATGAACTCAATGAACGATTAAAGAAATGGAAAATGTCATCAAAAACTGGTTTAGATTTGCTAAAGACCGATGTGGTGTCAGAATAAATGGACTGCATTATAAAAAAGCAGCAAACTGTGGGAAAAAAACTGTTGAGATCATGTGAAAAGAAGTTCAAATAAATAAATAGATTAATAAACGGCCATTTACTAGGTTCTAAATAGTTTTCTGTTTTTATGTTAAGGACTTTCATTGTTTTCATTTTTTATGTAGGACCAATAAAGGCATTCTGTGTAGAAGACAACGTTGGCCCAGCATTGAAGTTTTGTAAAATTCAACGTTGCTCCATCATAGGGCCAACGTAATAACAAAATATGTCATACATTGGGCATGCGCAGTGCCAACACGTTGGGCCAACGATGGGCCGATTTGCACTTAGTACGTTGGGCATACGTTGTTTACCAACGTTGGCCTAACGAAGCCAACTTTGTTGGGTCAACGTCGGCCCAACGTGTGTGTGCTGACTGGGCTACGCAACTGTATAGCCTTCCACAATTGGGCACCCACTCAATGCAAGTCCAAAAGCGAGGTTTTAGCAAGAGCGGAGTATAGGGTTTTATTATGCTTTAATTTGGATATATTCTGTTTTTCTCTTCAAAATTGAACAAATAGCTTTGATGATGATACATTTAAAAGTGTTTCGTGTTACTTTTGCCATCGAGCTACGAGGCCACTGACCTCTTGTTTAAAGAAAGCTTTATAATTTTGCTTCCGTTATTGTGATCGTCTGAGTGATCTAAATGTCATTTTACTGCGATGACATCTGACGGTAGAAAGCTATACCGAGGTTGCAGTTATACACTTATGTAATGTATAGAGTTTTGTCAAGCCTCCATGATTGCAGTAGATGTACCAACATGCAGACGTTAAATGCTTCAACAATGTGGATTCTCGAGTATGAGAGTTAAATTCGTCTGCTTGTCACAAAATCTAAAACAAATGTTACAAAAGTTTGTCTTCCTTGATGAACTGGTCAATTTGAAGCCATGTTTATTCTGCAGAATATATACATGCAAGCAGGAAGTGGGATAATGCTTACCAAAGAATTCAGTAATTCTGCGTTTTCAGTACTTTGATTCTGCATAAGCCCTGTATTAATGATCTGTTATCAGACACACCCAATTGTATTTAATAGATAATAACATTGTATTTTGTTATTTTTGAGTCATTAGTTATTTAGTCATTTTTTAAATTTCTCTTAAAGGGTTTTGGAAATTCAGAAAGGTTTATTAGTTAGATTTGTATGGCACCACGTTATATATATATATATATATTCGGGACAAGTCCTTCCGCTTTGACATAACCAGGAATTCAGCTCAGCCGATTTCGATATATCGAGATTCCACTTTATATGAACAAATACTACTGATACAAATCATACAAGTTAAACACAGTTACCGCTTATATAGTACACAACTGTAGCTGATATGTTAACATATGCCGCCAATACAAGAAATAACAAATAACGTACATCCATAAACACCGCTAATATAAGAACACATGATATTGCACTGCTAATGTACGTACGCAAATACACCTGACATGTATGTTAACAATTACCGCTAATTTAATAAAGCTGATGATATATTACCTTTTCGAAAGATTACAGGATACTTGTCAAATCCGTCCGTGGAATCCATTAATGTTTCTAAATTTGTGTGGGATTTTACACTTTCGTCAGCTTTTTTCATATTCTCAAAACTGCATTTTTCCACAATATCTTTTAGAAGTTGTTCATCAGGTTTTAAATCTAGGAAATCTGCAATACGCTGTAGCTCCTTTACCGGATCCTGAAAATGCCGAACAAGGAGAAATAAATAGATAAATAAAAATAAAAGCCGAAGAAATGAGCGAAGCTATTAAAGAATTCATAAATATACAAAATGAATGAATATAAAGGTTAATTACAAATATATTTAACCAAACAACGATGTACTGGTTAGCAAATTGTTACATTGTGCATTTGTATATGAATTTACAACAATAAAATGTTAAAGAAAGCTAACTAACTGCTTTTGTATCCTCGTAATGCACCAAATGGATTCGAGCATTTTTGTTTCTTTTACTAGCCTCCTCATATTCTCTTTCATAGTTAAACCATCCACCTAGGATTACTCCTGCAATTACACTTGTGATATTCACTACATCTGAAAAAGGCTTTCCAAAGAGTAGATGAGAATATTGAAATAGAGATTTGAGTATCACAACCTGATATTGGATAACCCAATTTAAGGTAAGAGCATCGATATTTGGTCCATTAAGTCTCTTGCATCTAGTCAAAGCGGGGTCAAGTCCCATTTGAACTCAAGCTGAGATTGTGAGAAACTTTGCCAGTTTACTTGCAAAAAACCGGTTGGTTCTTCCGGGGTATATTGTCACTTGGTTGTCTCATCCATCAGTGGAATATGACCGCCACCACATGACTGACAAAATAGTTGATTGTGGTGCAAAACAACATTTATTCAAACTGACCAAACTGCATACTTTGTAATGAAGCACTATCAAGTCATTTCAGGGGAATATACAGTAATATCATTATACGGGAACACATTTTGAAAACCATGTTTTATCTGTCAGTGTCAGCAATATAGGTGTAATAAGTGTCAAGTAAAACGAAGAAGTACAGATGGATAATCGAATCTCCAAGTCCATAAGAATACGACAAATTAGATATACAAATGTTCTCATTTTTTTAGAACAATTGCGAATCCACTTCCGTAGCAAATCTTACATTAATATAATTCTTACCTTTACCCTGAATGGCATTGTCCACATAGGATGGCCATGGTACATCGACGGGAGTAGATGATTTAAAAATATGATACATTGATACTAAAACGGCTTTGGGATTTCGAACTACGTGAATTACTTTTGCGCCATGTTCCTTATGTGCATCTGGAAGGAAGCGATATGGAAGATGCGCTACAAGTACCCTTGGACTCGGAATTTTATCCAGATCGGATAATGAATAAACGAGCTCGGGGTAGTTCCCTATCATGTCTTTTGTATACTCCGCCTTTCCCTTCACCAGCATGCTTATCATTTCAAAAAACCAGTGCGTGCCTTAAAAAATTAAGGTTTTCATTATGCATTTGGAAAACATATGTAGAACATGCAATTTGTTGGTTGATATCTTTTATTTTAAATGTTTATTTGTAAAAAAAAATGGAGGCCGCCATTTCTCACATTTAATTGTTTGAAATACTTGCAACAAATGTATACAAATGAGTAATAACAAGTTTG
>BROG01002289.1:0-11729 GCA_030159075.1 Atrina japonica | reverse complement strand
TGGGCCTAAGTGCCATACATATAGTAGTTATTTTTCTTTTTGAATTTCAGAACGGATGTGATATATCGAGAAGAAATCAGCGATTTCTGTGTACATTTTACTGTAGTAAATATGGTGTCAAGCAACCGAAACACCCGATATAAAATTGGTTTATTACTTCTTCTTTCTTTATTAGTAATTGAGATGATATGTGATATCTACTTTCAAGAGAATATTATAAAAATGCTGAAGAATATATCTGAAAAGGAACAATTGCCACCAAAAAAGTCTGGGAGACGAATTATTCCGATGGTTGCAGTGTTGAGGAATTATTCCGTTTTACATCACCATTCTAAATTAAGAACATGTTCACCAGACGACAGAGAACTCGGTAAGGCATTGAATTTGTTGAAAGGCATACAAGCTGTTTGTAGTAAAGGTTTCAAATATTGGAAGTTTTATACAAATAAAATGTTTTTTAAAAAGATCATAGGTTAATATAAACTGGTAATAATGTCGTATTTGTGAAAATAATTCGAATATGAATAATGGGCGAGGAAGCATTTGTATTCTTATATGCGTGGTAGGAATATCAATCGTCGGCGTGTTTCATTAGCAATACATGCATGATATGTTAACTTTTTCTACGGCAATATATCTTTTTACCATCTTTATCAGTTTCGGTCTAACCCAGGGGTAATTTATAATTTTTATTAAAATGACAGTCTGTATGCCTTTCTTGATGATTTTACAACACAAAAATTCCTCAAATTATCTAAATCATGTATAATGTATCTTAATTATCAAAACTGTTTCAGTTGTTTTGTATATGAATATTCGAGCAATACATTTTATATATATATATATATATATATATATATATATATATATATATATATATATATATATATATATATATATACTTTCGCACAGATTTTATACATGCATTGCAATGTGGGGTATCAATAAAATTATTCAGCTAATAAGTACACTGCTATTTTATAAAAACAAATTATGTTGTTGTAGTTTACAGAATCTTGTATATATATATATATATATATATATATATATATATATATATATATATATATATATATATATATATATATATTCCATAACAAAGCAAATTACGAAACCAAGTTAGGGTTTGTATACTCCACGGATCCTCTAATGATAATTCTCCCTTTAGGGTCTTGACTTCGTTAGCAGCTTTCACATTGTTTTGTTGTAAACGATTATCACAATCAAGATTAAAATCAAGCACAAGGTTGAAATCCCCACACACAATAATGTAATCAGATAGGCTATTGTCTATTTATTAACAGTGCGACATTTAACTCCGGACACGACAAAGTCCGGAGTTTTACCTACCATTTCCACTGGAGCTCTGGGGGGGATTTATGACCAATAACACATATACTAAAATTTAGGTTTTACCTGTTGATACCTGCAGAGATATTGATTTTCAAAGTGGTCAGAAAATCACCCACCGAAAATTCCGTCAAAAATCCCATGGGATAAATAATCCTATGGACAATTTTTTTCCCATTTGTAAATTCGTGGGATAAAAAAGTCTTTAGGAAATTAGTGGGACTGATTCTCCTACAGGTTTTTGTCTCCCATGACTTGTCATTTGTGGGATTATATTTACCATTACTTATACTGTATGAACATGATGGTTGAGGAATTATCAATGTACATGACTAATTAGAAATGTAAAAATATAGATCAAATGTATTTGATCACTTCATATTCATTATTGATTTTTTAAAGGATTTTATAACTACAAATTGAAAAAAATGTTAATATTTGATATTTAATTAATTTAATTTTTTAAATTTTTAATTATGATTTTATACTACAAATTGAAAAAATGTTAATATTTATTTATTATTTAATTTTAATTTTTTATTTTACTTTTATAACTACAAATTGAAAAAAAATGTTAATATTTATTTATCTATTATTTTTTTTTGTATATATGTGAAAGTTTTGTTTGGATTTGTTATTTTATGTACACTTTTACTTATGATCAGGTATATTGAGTATGTTTAAAGTGTCTATGTAAATATGTATGTGTTGTGTAGCTCACTTGGTACTGATCAGATGAAATGATAAAGTTCTCAAATTACTGATGTGTGATGATTTAATTTTATTTCTGTTCGTTAACACGTTAATGGCACCACAGCACCGTAAGAACTGAAATATGAATGAGACTCATAAGTACACATGTCACTGAAATAATGTTCTGTAGATACACATTTTATGTAATATAAGCAGCATGGCCAACATCCTGTACAGCAGCCAGTGTATAACAAAATATTGTTACAGCAATCATGAATTTTACCCTTGACATAAATCAAAAACCTAAGCGTTACGTTACAACATTTGAATAAAATGCTGCTATACAGAATGCTTGTTATATTGAATACCAACCATACAACTGAATCCTTCACATGGCAGTGATCTACAACACTGGTAAACACACCATAGTGTTCGAAATCTATGTATACACTGAATAATACAATTACATATTGCCGTGTGAAACTGTAACTTGATTAATTTAACAATGAAGTGGTCATATGAAGTATCAAACAAATTCTCGTTCACACAAGTGTTACATTAAAAATATGCTGACCCATCACTTTATATCCCCATAGCATAATCCCTATTTCACATAAAAAAACAGCAATTTCATCTACTGACAGCAGAATATACATAGTAAGGAGAATGCGACTGTGCATAATAAAATAAATATGCATGTAATTACCTTGTTCTCCTGACCAAGTAGCTAATGTAAAACGTTAACGTTAGTGCCATGTGCGTTCGTCTGTAGTTTTATAACTTTCACTTTTTTGACGGAAATATACAACACACATGCGCAGGAAGTGTGCGCACCACTGCGACACCTAAGATGACCTAATTTTGATCTATTAATACACACAAGCAATACATATGCATAAAGTTAAAGGGTCTCGGCTCTTTCCTAGAGCGTTTGCACTATCAAACTAAAATAGACTAGGAAACCAAAAAGGTATCACCCATAAAATATAATGTTCAAATAAACTGTCATTTACACTCCCACCTAAAAATAGTTATATTTTTACAAACAACATTCGGCATTTCAGGTTAGATGAATAACTAAATATTAGTATTATGCCACAAACAGTCCTCTATGATGTAACTTATGGATTCACACAACAAATGTCTTAATGTTCAATAAGTAAAACCAACTTATGTATAGTACGTTCAAGAATACTGTTATACAGCTTGACTTTAACTCGCCTAACAAGTCCGTCATCATCAGGATAAGTTTCGGTAACGCGTGCCATCGGCCACTGATTCCTAGGAAGGTCTATGTCCTTCACTAACACAATATCTCCAACACACATGTTTCTACGCGGTTCATGCCATTTTTGTCTAAGAGTTAGTTGGGCCATGTATTCTTTCTTCCACCTGGCCCAGAACTGCTCAAGAAGATACTGAACACGTTTCCATCGTTTAAGCAAATAAAGGTCTTCTTTGACAAATTCCCCTGGAGGGGGTTAAGGAATACACGATTTTGCATTTAGAATATGATTAGGTGTTAAAGGCTCTAGTGACGGATTGCCTATTTCACTGACAGTCAGAGGACGGCTATTTATTATGGCCATCACCTCATAGAATATGGTCCTCAATGAAGAATCATCCAGTCTACCGGGGCACAGTTGAAGAACACCATTTAGTATATTCCTAACAGTTCTTATCTGTCTCTCCCAGACTCCACCTGTGTGACTGGTACCTGGGGCATTAAAGATAAAATCACACTGTCTTTCTCCTAGAAATGAAGTTACCTTTGAGTTATTCATACCCTTATCGAATTCATGCTTTGCTCCAACAAAGTTGGTTCCCTGATCGCAACGAATTTGTCTCACTGCACCTCTAATAGCAACAAAACACCTCAGGGCGTTAATGAATGAGTCAGTTGACATATCCTCAAGTATTTCTATATGAACTGCACGTGAGCACATGCATGTGAACAAAACTCCATATCTTTTAACCTCCTTACGTCCCTGCTTGATCAGAAAAGGTCCAAAACAATCCATTCCACAGTACGTAAATGGGGGTGAAGGCTCAACTCTGTCCCGAGGCAAATCTGCCATTTTCTGTGACTCTGTTGGACGTCTTAATTTTCTGCATGTCACACACTGACGAATGAAAGAAGCTACAGCTTTGCTTCCACCAACAATCCAATATCCCATAGTTCGAAGCCTGTTGAGTGTTATGCCTCTGCCCTGATGATGAATTGTTGCATGAGCATGTGACAGAATAACCTTTGTAATATGAGAGTCCTTAGGTAAAATAATTGGGTGTTTTTGTCTATCAGGGAAACAAGATTTTCTGAGGCGGCCACCAACACAGAGCAAATCATCTTGAAGAATAGGGTCCAATGGGTACAAATTGCTGGTCTTTGGAACATTCAGTGATGTCTTGAGTATTCGTAGGATATCTGAGTAGGCATCTTGTTGAACTAGCTTTATGATCTTGTGTTCTGCTCTTTGTCTCTCATCTACAGTTGGTATATGTGTTCCTTTAATTCCATTTGATAACCTGTGAAGGCGTGCAACCACAGACAAGAGAAAAGGCCAGCTAGAAAATCTTGAAAGAGCATTAATGAATGCATCTGAAGCAGTCGTTGCACATAAAGTCCTAACAGCCTTAACTTCAGGGTCTCCTACTTGTAGTTTCGCATCAATCGTCTCCGTTTCAAATTGCTGATTCCATAGAAAGGATGGACCTGACAACCATGATGACTTCATTATCTCTGAGGTGTTGAGTCCTCGTGATGCATAGTCTGCTGGATTGCTACCCGACTCCACATAATACCACTGAGTGGGTTCAGTAGCATCCCTGATGAACTGCACTCTATTAGCCACAAAGACGTGAAACTTTCGAGATTCGTTATTTATGTATCCAAGTACAACCTTAGAATCAGTCCAAAAATATTCCTTGTTGATCTGAATGTCCAGCTCCCTTTTGAGAAAGGAACTCACCTTCACTGACAAAACAGCAGCTGTTAACTCTAATCGAGGGATAGTAACAACCTTCAGTGGCGCAACTCTCGCCTTGCCCATGAGTAATGCACAATGTACGCGTGTACCACTTACAATACGTAAATAAGAGCACTGACCATAACCACTACTACTGGCGTCGGAGAAATGATGTAGTTCTACATGATCATATTTTCCAAAGTCTGAAGGCTTTAGACATCTTGGTATCTTAATTAAGTCAAGGTTTTGTACATCCTTTAACCATGCATTCCATTCTGGTCTCATATCTGCAGTCAAAGGGTCATTCCAGCCGATGCCATTCTGACACATTTCCTGCAGTATTCTCTTCCCTGTTTAATGTGAATGGAGCGAGAAATCCCAGTGGATCAAAGATGGAACGCAATCACTGACAACATGCTACTGCGAGTTGGTGTTGCATCTCGAGAATAACCTTTAAGCATGTTAAAGCTGAAAATATCCTCATCAATGAACCATCTGATGCCAAGAGCCTGTTCAACTGGTAATCGTTCAAGTGTTAAGTCTAAATCCTTAACATCCGCTGCTCTTTCAAATATGGGTATAGAACTGATAACATTTTTGTTGTTTGAAATGAACTTGTGAAGACGAAGACCACCATTTGCACATAATTTCTGAGCTTCGTTAATAATGTGTATAGCCTCTTCCTCAGATTCTAAACTAATCAAACCATCGTCTACATAAAAATTGTTCTGAACAAATGTAGCAGCACGTGGTAGCGTTTTCTCTTGGATCCTTGCCAAGTATTTGAGTCCGTAGTTAGAACATCCAGGGGAAGACGCAGCCCCAAACAAATGAACACGCATACGATATTCCCGAGGTTCTGCGTGTATATCTCCCTTCTCCCACCATAATATACGTAGAAAATCTCTATCGCTTTCATTCACAATAAACTGATGAAACATTCTTTCTATATCACACATGATGGCTATAGGATATTGCCGAAATCTACATAAGACTCCAGTTAAAGTGTTTGTTAAGTCTGGTCCAGTCAATAAGTGCTGATTGAGAGAGGAGCTTTTGTATCTTGCGGAGCAATCAAAGACAACACGAAGCTTATCTGGCTTTTCTTGGGTGATATACACCATGGTGTGGAATATACCATACATTTCCTGATGTTCCCTCAGTTGTAACTGGTTCAGCATCTCTACAGTCCAAAATGCCTTCCATAAATTTCTTGTAATGATCATGATATTTACTGTCACTAATGAGTTTACGCTTGGTGATTAAGTCGCATTAGTGCAAGAGCCTTATTGTTGGGCAGCATAGGACGTTGTTTAAATGGAAGTGGCATTTCCAAGTGTTTGTCTTCTCGTTGACGAATACTGCCTTCCATAAGGTTGATAAACTGAATGTCCTCTTGAGAGAATTTGATATCTTCTCGCCTATCATGAGCAAAGTCTGACTCCAGTACTCTAATAACGTCCCTAGGAGAGCATGGAGGTAGTTCCTTCACTGATGAATGATGGCTTATGCTGGCAGGCAAACCATAATCAGGACCAAGCTTTGAATAGCCAACAACACTCCATCCTAATAAAGTCTGTATAGCATAGGGCTCATTCTCCTTCCCATGAATTATCCTAGAAGGAGCAAGTGCTTGAGGGCAATTATAGCCAATTAGCAGACCAACTTCACAAGACTGAAGGGGCGGAAGCTCATTCATGATTTCCTGTAGGTGGGGCAAATCCTTCACTGTATTTCTTACAGGTATGTGTGTGCGGTCAGCTGGGATGAAGTCTCTAGTATATGCAGTGTCAATTTTCACAGAATCTGAATACTTGAATGACCTCACTCGAAGGTTTGTGACCCTTGAACTTTCAATGATAGTATTCTGGGAAGTCATTGTTGACAAACTAAGTCGTACAGGCTGACTTGGGGCTTGCAATGCAGCCATAGTCTCTTGTAATATAAATGTTGTATCACTCTGTGTATCTAGAAGTGCATAGGTAAGTATCTCGTGAGATGGATTGTCCCAAGTTGAAACCCATACTGGTACTATCATAGATGTGCCATGTCCACTATTTCCACACACATGCATGGAACTGACAGTCTGAACTTCCTCTCTCTGCTTCTTATCGACAGACAACCTGGCAGGTGATACGTCTTCATGCATACAGGTTGGGTGTTTTCCCTTACAGATACCACATGTGTGCTTTCGTTTACATTCAGAGTTTCTATGACCCTTTCTCAGACAGCCGAAACATAACTTCTTTTCCCGCACAAATAATCGCTTCTGATCTATTGGGAGCAGCTTAAAGTTTTCACACTGAAATATGAAATGTCCTATTTTCTCACAATAAAGACAAGTATTGGGCCTACAATCTGCTACCTTGGTTGCCAAATTCTGATCAGATGAACTTGTTGCTAGCACTTTCACTCTATTTGTCATTAAATTTTGAGTCTCTATGTGCCTTTTTACTAATATATCGTTAAGAGCAATGAGTGATGACACAGGGTTGCAAGCAATCTTAGCTTCCTTGACAACAAAGTCTACAAATTTACTGAATGATGGGTAAGCACCAGAAGTTTCAATGCTTTGGGTGACTTCACGATTCCATCTAACAGCTGCCCAGTCTGGTAGTTTACCAAGAAGTTTTTGGTTCTCTGTACAATCATTCAGTACAGTTAAACTAGGTACATGAGGCATAGCATCTCTACAACCTTGTAGAAAATCACCAAAATCTCTAAATGCATACGGGTCTCTAGCTGCTACCTTAGGCCACCTGTCAAGTTTATCACGGAAAGCCTTTTGTATTATGAAAGGATGACCATACCGTTCATCCAGCACCTTACATGCCTTTTCAAATGCAGAGCTACTATTGCTGTAGAAAAAACCTTCTAGTGCCTTCCGTGCTGAGCCACCAACATATTTCTTTAGGTAGTAGATTCTTTCTTCTGAAGGGATACCCTTGTGTTTCTATCAATGTTTTAAAATGATGTTTTCCATTCTATGTACTGCAAGGGGTCACCAACAAAAATGCTAGGCTCTGGAATGGGTATTCTGTTAAAGGTTTACTGAGTCAGCAAGAGCTTTAGCCAAAGTATCCATCTGTGGAAACACACCATTAGCCTGGGTTTCTTTAACAACAGGCACATCCTTGCTTGAGGGCTGAAATGGTTTTGCTGTAGGAGACAATGAAGTAAAATAGTCCAAATTATTTATTGGCAATACCCCAGGTTCACCGCTGGGTTCTATGGCAGACGGAAGCAATTCTGGTCTTAAACCAGTGCTAGGCTCTGTGTAATCTGTTGTATCTTGCAACACTGCATTGTAAGCATTGTATCTGGCCTTTGCAACTTCTATCTCTCTCTGAGTATCAAGTTTTTTAAGTTCAGTCTCCAGCTTCGCTCGCTGGATTTTTTCCCTTTCTAGCAATTGCAATTCTGCTTGTTTGGCAGCTAGATTTGCAGCAGCATCTGCCATTCTTGTGGAAAGTTGTGAACGCATGGAACTCTCAGATATTTTTCCCTCACTCAAGCTGCTAAATATGGAATTTGCATATTCATTTTTACCCAAGTCTCTTAGTCGTTCTTGTTCACATTTAAAGTCTAACAAATCAATTTCACATATGCGTTCATTTATAACTTTAAGAATGTCTGCTGTGACAGCAACACAGGCATCAATTTTACGAACTGCTTCAGGATTTACAGCTTTAATTTCACGAACACTTTCAAAGCACTTTAAAACATTGGATTCCATTTGTTTTGTGCTATCTAACATTTCAGCTAATAATGATTCCTCACAATGAGACTTCAGATTCTTTCGTGAGTCTCTGACATGAATTTTCCACTTTTCATAAACAGTTTTCAGCTTTAATTCTCTCCTTTCCAATTCTTGCTGTTGGTATTCAGCCATTTTAGGTGTTGGTTTGGGTTCTCTATCAGACCTTCTGAATTTTACTTGTGTATCCAATTCCACTGGTTGGAAATCTTCTTTATCACTTTCCATGATTTGAAGTTAAGTTCTTACTGTAGCTCACTTGGTACTGATCAGATGAAATGATAAAGTTCTCAAATTACTGATGTGTGATAATTTAATTTTATTTCTGTTCGTTAACACGTTAATGGCACCACAGCACCGTAAGAACTGAAATATGAATGAGACTCATAAGTACACATGTCACTGAAATAATGTTCTGTAGATACACATTTTATGTAATATAAGCAGGCATGGCCAACATCCTGTACAGCAGCCAGTGTAACAAAATATTGTTACAGCAATCATGAATTTACCCTTGACATAAATCAAAAACCTAAGCGTTACGTTACAACATTTGAATAAATGCTGCTATACAGAATGCTTGTTATATTGAATACCAACCATACAACTGAATCCTTCACATGGCAGTGATCTACAACACTGGTAAACACACCATAGTGTTCGAAATCTATGTATACACTGAATAATACAAATTACATATTGCCGTGTGAAACTGTAACTTGATTAATTTAAACAATGAAGTGGTCATATGAAGTATCAAACAAATTCTCGTTCACACAAGTGTTACATTAAAAATATGCTGACCCATCACTTTATATCCCCATAGCATAATCCCTATTTCACATAAAAAACAGCAATTTCATCTACTGACAGCAGAATATACATAGTAAGGAGAATGCGACTGTGCATAATAAAATAAATATGCATGTAATTACCTTGTTTCTCCTGACCAAGTAGCTAATGTAAAACGTTAACGTTAGTGCCATGTGCGTTCGTCTGTAGTTTTATATAACTTTCACTTTTTTGACGGAAATATACAACACACATGCGCAGGAAGTGTGCGCACCACTGCGACACCTAAGATGACCTAATTTGATCTATTAATACACACAAGCAACACATATGCATAAAGTTAAAGGGTCTCGGCTCTTTCCTAGAGCGTTTGCACTATCAAACTAAAATAGACTAGGAAACCAAAAAGGTATCACCCATAAAATATAATGTTCAAATAAACTGTCATTTACATGTTGTTTTGTGTGTAATGCAAGTTCAGTGTGAATGGTACTTGGTCACCAGTAATCTAATATACTCCCTAGCCAGGTGGAGATGGAGGGTATATGTAAAAATCCTGACCACTTGGTATAATAGAATGTCCCATGGATCTCATTTGTAATCATAAAATAAAAGAAAAACAGCTTCCTGATGCTTATTGAAGTTTAAGCATATAAATTTGCCAATTAAATATTTAAAACATTTATTCCTTGAAAAGTTCAAGTCCATCTAAGTATTTACTTATCCAGCCTGCTAGGTTGACTTTCCATACTATTATCCTATTACCATGTAATAATGAATAATTTTAAATTATTATCATTAATTTTAACAGTAATATTTCCAAATTTTAAATTAATTCCATAGATATTTCTGAATTTATTTTTACTATGCTTTTATTCTATGAAAATTCCCGTTTGAATTTCTGATAAATGGAATAAAAAAAACGTAATTGTATAATTTATAAACGATGCAAAAACAATGTAATCTATCAGGATCCCCACTGTGCCAATTCCCCACCCTCTATTGACAGGAATAGGATTACTGTACATTTACATGTCATATATATTGATCAGCGACTTACCATACAATTATCAGTAACCAAATACTTCATTTTCTCAAAAACAGTTTTAGCCTACATAATTTCTGCGCATCGTGGAGCAGCTGATAAACAAAAACAAAACACCTATTATCCGAAGTGAACTATGTTCCCGGATACAAATGACTGAGAGATGAAATCCTTCTTCTCTAGTGTCAGAATCATGTCTGGTAACGTGCATGTAGTAACCAAGTTTTTTTGTTCACGCCTGAGTGACTAAGAGCGGTATCTTCTTTCATCTCTCAACTGGCTACAGCTGATTACAAAAGTACGTTTCCTTTTAGGTATTAGAACTACTGTTCATGGTGTCTTCTCATTTGATCACCTATTCTCACTTATTCAACTTTCCTAATTAGGCACAGGTAAAGTCTTTTTAGAGTAATTACAAAGTAAATTTGTAAAATCCGTAAGTTAAAATAATTATGGTTCTTAATTCAATAACAAAGTTGAGAAAGAAAGTATATAATATATAATGCATATACCAGTAAATAGCTAGTCTACAAATTTTGGACCATATTACTTTTTAAAATTTCAAGTTTGTAAAAGAGAATTTAATTTAAATGTTACAGCGAGAAATGATTAACCATATTTATATTACTCAATTCAGTAACAAAGTTGAGAGAAAGAGAGAATTATAAAATATGAATAACTGCGTACAAATCGTGGACCGTAAGCATTAAATTTTAAATTTTACTAAGTGAAGTGAAAAGGGGGAAATCATTAGCAGATTGAAGGGGGTGGAATTGCGAGCGTCTGAAGGCATGCACCTTCGACGCTCACATTTCATAATGAAAAAAATTCACCTCCCAGATTTAAAAAAATCTTGGATCTGCCTCTGAATATGCATAAGGTGAAGAGGCCAAGCTAAAGAACTACAAGTAAATACATTTACTTTTATTTTAAGAAAGATAACTTTTTCTAATATCCAAACTAAAAATTTTCAGCTCCCCTGTTTTCTTTGATTTTTTTTTTTTTTTTTTTGGAAAGTTAACATTTTTCATAACTGAACAAAGATGTATAAACCCAGAGCTTGAGAGAGAGAATCTGTTGACCTTATACAACATACTAGATGCTTTTACTTGGCAATGAGTGGCTA
>BROG01002288.1:0-11741 GCA_030159075.1 Atrina japonica | reverse complement strand
TAGGTTATGAGACTGATTCACACCAAACTCAAAATTTGAAGATGTTTTGTTCTTTCTATAGCACAGAGAATATAAGATGTTAAACAAATACCATTGTTACTATAATGTGCATGGGTGTGTTTAAGGATAGCAGATGCTAGAATTTTTATTAAACCTGTTCATTTTTATTTTAGATTGTAGAACCTTCAAATGGGAAGATCATATTTTTGAACCCCATGGGGGAAACAGATGTGCAATTGAGGACAGTTCCTTTAAAATGGAAGTAAGCTCATTTTGGTAATATTGTAAGACCAAAAAAAATATCAATGCTCAATGCTGCACCAAAGACTCGACTAAAAAATTGATCAGTATTTATGGAGAATTTTGTCAAATAGTGTCAATACACAAACATTTAATAAATGAACAAAATCATGGTTACTTCAATCAATCATATGAAAGAAATAAGCTTATATAAAGCAAAGTAGATCTATTTTGAGGAGTGGATACAATACAGTGTTGTTCATCCATTTTCCATTTTGTTGAAAGTTTTTGTAAAGATGTGTTCAAATCTAATATATCCTTTGGAAGGTTGGATAATTTTGCATAAAATTGCAGTAAAAACACGGTAATTGTATAAACCATTGAGAAAAGGTTTCAACCTAAAAACATGTATTCCCTTGCTTATCAGTTTTAATTTTAACTGTTTACCATTAATGACACATGAAAAATGTTCATTGCCATCTTAAACCGAGTGGGTAATGAGATTTCTGTCATACAAAGGTCACATCTGAGTCTATACTTACTGTATGAAATAAAGTTAAACAAGGTTAAGGTTAGGTTGCATTAGGTCTATAAAGGAAATTAACAAATCTTTTTAACTGAATCCAAATAAGGACAGTATTGAAAATATCAGTCCAAAGTAAATGGTCAATGGCCTAAATGTTGTTTTGATTTCAGAAAGTATATTGGACAACTTCTACTGCAACATCCGGGAGATGCTCATTTCTTGGATAAAGATTGGAAGTTAGAAGTACCCACGCATTCCAAACAACAAGATGGATCTAGCTGTGGGATTTATTGCCTCATGGTATGTATTGTATTCACCTCCTTTCCCATTCAGGAAATATGGTTTCTCATTTAGGTGCTTATTTCATTTAAATAAAAAGATTAGATTGTTATCATTTTATTTTTATTGAGTTACAGGTGTTTAATGTTTCCTGATCTCTGATTCCTGAAAACAATTTAATTCTGTTTTAATCTTTTGTTGTAGACCTTATTGCTTTGGGGATTCTTGGACATTTGACCAAAGATTTTTAGAAACTTTACCTCCCGATGTCATATAATAATCACTTTTCCATTGTGTAGATATTTTCTCTTCTGACATGAAAACTCTATGTGATATCATGAAATTAACGATTTCTGGATTTAGAGGCAGATATTGCTCACTCAACCAGAGCATCTGAATGTACCCCCATGTTTATAAGGGTTCATTTTGCTAATCTTAATTTTCATTATTACATGTTGTCTTACAGATGTTGGTGTGCTTGTGTTAAACCAGATTTTGTTTTCTCCTCTTAATTGACGATTTTTCTTAATTCTTAAACATTCCTTCCTATACCTTGTCTAAAGCACATATAGATGACAATAGCCTATTTGATATTGAATATAAATATGGGTGATCAATTATGACAGTAGCTAATAAGTAGGGAAAAAAGGAAGAGGTATAGATACATTTAAAGGAATTTAATTGGTCTGTTTAATCACATGCCTTGCATTAGCAGTAGTCATATTTTTTTCTAATTTGATTTTGTTTCTGTGTGCAATGTGTTGCTTTTTAATTCCCCTGTATGTCTGTCGGTCAGTCAGTTGGTCTGTCGGTCGGTTTGGTAGGTCGTTCTATCATTCTGTCTGTCTGACCTCAAGAAATTTCATTCCCATTTTTCTCAGGAGCTACAAATCAGAACTTCCTGAAATTTAGAATTGTGTACACTTTTATACTGTGTGAAAGTGTAAGCAATGAATGTATTTTCACATTCATTGCTTACACGGAGTATCAGTATTGAGCAGTACTTGACAGTTAAGCTCATTGTATACAAACTATTACTGATTACTGTTCATTAAAGCACATTGCCTTAAATATACAAAACCTGTTGACTATTTTAATTTTGTGTATTATAATTTGAATTTTTTTTCCCCAGTTTGCTGACAAATACCTGGCCGGAATAACCCTACATGTTACACAGGCAGAATCAAATCAGAAGCGGAAGAATATTGCCCGCTGTCTGATGATGTTTGAAGGTAACTTACAATCATTCTAATGGCATTTTAAAACATGTGTTCCTGATTTTGTTTAATCTTGTTTGTAATTGCTTTTTGATAAAATCAGTGCTTTAAAACAATGATTTTTCTTATTCTTGATTAAGTTTCAGAACTGAGGGAATAAAAAAATGTTAACTTAATAATGTTTACATATAAATATTAAACAATTATGTATAATTAGTATTTTTCTATATTTAACACTTAATATCTCATTTTATCGATTCCAGGATATATGGAAGGATGCTGTCCTTGCTGTGGTCACAGAACCAACCCCAATGAAGAATCCTTGGTACTAATTTAAAACTTTTCTTCATCTCTTTATCATGTTAATTTATATCTTTTGCCAGAAAAAAAATGAAAGATTTAGATTTTAGTCTTTTAAAGGATTTTTTACAGCCTGATTTAGATTAAAAACATTTAATGAAAAACATTCATGGTAGCTATCAAACAAAGACAACCACTGCACTATGGATTCCTGGGTTAGGATAGGTACAAAAACAATAATGCACTGTTCAATATATTTGTCAGTGCTCATTCCTCCTTTTAACTTAGAACACTGGTGCAACATTTTTTAGAAAAACCTGCAAGCATCAGTTAAAAATGGCATAGGTCTGTATTAAGCACACATGAAATTAATAAAATAACAATGGAAAAAAAGTATTGGTCTAATAGTATTTACAGTTACTGTAAGCTGCATAAAGCCAAGGAGGAGGTATGATAAGCGACATTATTTTGTCCCCGATATTATCAAAATAGACTATCAAATTTATGTTAATTTTATTGATAAATGACCAGTTTAATATTATCTGATCACTAAATTACAGAAAGGGGACTTGTGATGTCACTATGATGCCATAAACATGTGGAAATTGACATTTTTTACTAAAAAGACAACTTACACAAAGTTTTTATGCAAAATAGATAAGAACAAGGATTAATCCAAAAAGATATTTTACTCACATTAACATCTTACTTAAAATACATTTTGTGGCAAAGTATTTATTGGGGACAAGCCTTTGCTTATATCTAAATATCAATGACAAGATCCCAAATTTAGTTTTGTCAGTTTTTTTCAGTTTTGTCCTAAATTCTGAAAGTTTGAAATTTTGATATAAATATTAAGATGTATTTTGATATATTTTTAATACTTTTTAATTTTTGAATTCAGATTGCCTAAAAATTTTGGCTTCTCATGATACCTTCTCTTTTCCACTTATGAAAAAAGCATGTTTCCCAGATTATGATATTAATCAATAATTACATTACATGTATGTTTCATTGTAATACGTTATTTTGATTGGCTAACAGGAATCTTGCGTCATTCTGAAATTAACCTTCATTTCAAAATGAAATGTAACATTCATGATGACACGAGCTTCCACAATAAAGTGCACAGGTAATAAAAGAAAAACTTGATAGAAATCGTGTTTTCATGATCCTAGCAAAAAAATGTAATTATAAGTATTGAATGCTTCTTTTAGTAATTTTATAGGATTGTAAAAGCGTTGACCATGTGCACATTTTTAGCTCATACAAAATGTACTTCGTTCAACGCTTTTACACCCCAATAAATTTACAAAAAGAAGCATTCAATTCTTAATTACACTTCCAATGGATTTATAGTAAAAACAAAAATCATGAGCAGTTATAGAAGTAAATATTTAATTAATAGCTTATAAGCAATAAATGTTTATAGTTATGTATTATGTATGAAACTATTAACAATAAAATCAATAGTACAAAACTTTATACAGAGAAGGTGTGTTTCAAAAGATGTGAAAAGGAATTTTATTTAATATTTATAATTTTTTATAGGTTCAGTGCATTACTTGCAGCAAATTGTTTCACAAAAAGAGCCATTGTGTTGGGGAAGAAATAGCAAAGCAAGACAATACAACAGAGTTTATTTGTGAAATAGATAGGATGTAATGATGTTGTCAAGTAATATGAATCTTGTATATTCATATTCAGTGTGATATTGTGATATATGAATCTACAACACATATTCAGAGTATCATATGAATCCCTTTACACGTTTTAGCGATGTCATGTTATGTGAATCTTGAATACAGATTCATTGGATTGTTATTATACTGTCTTTCCAGTGTGTGTTTGACAATGTTATATTGACTATATATATGTTTTGTGTGACTTTAATAATTTTACATGATATGCAGATTCATAGTTCTGCCTTATTGACATTCAATTTCAAGTGATTGAATTATATTAATATAGTGACATGGATACCCATGCAAAATATATTGTTTAATATGTAACTTTCATATAAAATTGTTCATTCAAATTGCCTACTACTGGTAGTTACAAAGAACTTTCTAATTTCCTAGTATCAATCTGTCAGCTTAGCTTATAAATTTTATATTTAGTAAATATATTTCATGACATTTACAAATATAGGTATTCTTGTATCACAGGTAGTCATAGCCACTCAAAATTTTGGATATTCCATCTTCCCTTGTGAGAAAGTGTGAATGTGAGTAGTCTCAGGCCTGAACAGTGTGATTGAGATACATTACTAAAACTTAAAACATTTACTTCCCCATAATTTTATTCAATTTATACCTATGTATTTATACATGTACACAAGTACGTGAGGATATTTCAGAAATTTTGGAGACCAAAATTTTGGGAGTTGTGGCGACTATGACAAGCTGAGAACATTGTTCTCAAATATTACATAAGTTTTAAATATTCTAGACAGAAATTAGAAAAATTAGTTTTTAATCTAAATAGTGTTTAAAATTATTACTTAATTAAGCCCTACATAAATTGTCTTATACAAAGTCATGATATTTCATTAGTAAGTTTTTAAGATTTTAACCATTTTAATTGTATACTGTTATTAAGACAGAAATGCCTCAGATTATCATTTATTCATTATTCTTGAGGAATTTGATTTATTTTAAATGATAGGATAGCATTAAGTTTTGTCTGTTTACTCAAGAAACAATGCCAACACCTGTGTTGGTGCAGATGTGTTACTTTCTCTTTAGGTAGAGTTAGATGAGAAACATCAATTAGTTATTTAAACAAGATAGTGATTAGGATTTACAAGAATCAAAAGTTTATTTTCATTTAGGCTTACAATGTTAGATATTTAGTAACACGTAATGAAACTACAATAGAGATTAATTACTTATCCTGTTTGGGCAAGAAAATGAAAGAATGTTTATAGTCATATAAGGAGAATATCAAGAAAAAAAATGAGAGGGAGGTTTGAGTCTTAAGCTGGTAGGACTTATACAGTAGGGATGTAGGGCCAGTGTTAGGAAATCTGTTATATTTGTATATAATGTATATGTATATCATGTACTCTACTTATGCTCCATCATTAAAATATATTTCTTATACCTACTTGATTGTAGTTTAGTTTTATATATGGCTGTCAGGTTTGATGGAAACCTGACAGTCAGTACTGCTGTCACCAGGTATAATGATGCTGATTCCCCTGGAACTCATAAGTTTCGCGCCGCACCTTGGTGACATTTTGGTCTCTACTTAATTAACAAAAAAATCAGGGATGAATGATATTTGGTCATCTGATACATCTTGGATTGTGGTAAATATTTATTTAGGTCATCTTGACATACACTTTACACATGACTGATTTTATGTAAAGGGATAAATTTAAATTGCTATACACAAAAGATAAGTAATATTTGATCAGTTTTATCTTATACTGTAAATTTAGAAATTATTTCGAAGATTTTATTAATGCAAATAATGCGACTCCTTGAGTATCGCAATAATAAGAACTCGCATTCTGATATCTGATGCATAAATCTGTATGTAGCTTTTACTAAAATCACAATAATTAAACTTACGTTTTTGTTCCTTTTTCAAAAATAGCAATAATAAATATATGCAATAATTTGGGAATTTACAGTACTTATATGAGAAAAACCAAAAAGATTTTTTTTTTAAGTTGACATTTTCAAAATATGACTAACTAATGTCACAAACAATTTACTTGAATTTAATTCTTTTAATTTGCTAGATATATGTCACCATTCATTAAAATACACATGGATAACAAGTAAACTTAGTTTTTATTTGAAAATCTGAGAACACTAGTATGCTCTTATATCTCATTCATCAATGAATGTAAACATGAAATTTAATGTGTTGGTCTCTTCAGAATCTTCCAGAAAAGATACACTACAATATCAATGTCAAACAAGTGTGGATGGCCATGGATATGTATTGTGAAATGTATAATAATGTACGAAGTGATTTAGATTAATTCAGAGGATTAATTGATTGATTGTTCTTTGGTGAATGTCCAGTGGCAAATAGTTCAGGCATCTTCAGGAAATTAACAAATTAACAATAAATACAATATGTAGGTCCTGCAACAAGGGGTCGATCAGGATGATAGGGTGGAAAATTTTGAATGCCTCTGAAAAAGGACGGTATAGGGATACAAATTTAGCCTTGCAACAAGCCAACTATATACCACACAAAGAGTAAATGCTAGGGTTCTCAACGTGCAGACAGCATGGCATACCCTACAAGTGGCATAATATTTTACATTCCCAATCTGATGGGATGTGGCTGTAAATTTATCATCCAGCACAGATTTACTGCTGGTTTGAAGAAGATCAAGGTTGTCTATGCAAGGTAAGGTTCCTAGATACAGGTTATCTATGCATGGTATGGTTCCTAGATACAGGTTGTCTATGAATGGCATGGTTCCTAGATACAGGTTGTCTATGAATGGTATGGTTCCTAGATACAAGTTGTCTATGCATGGTATGGTTCCTAGATACAAGTTGTCTATGAATGGCATGGTTCCTAGATACAGGTTGTCTATGAATGGTATGGTTCCTAGATACAAGTTGTTTATGCATGGCATGGTTCCTAGATACAAGTTGTCTATGGATGGCATGGTTCCTAGATACAAGATGTCTATGCATGGCATGGTTCCTAGATACAAGTCTATGAATGGCATGGTTCCTAGATACAAGTTGTCTATGAATGTTATGGTTCCTAGATACAGGTTGTCTATGAATGGTATGTGTCCTATATACAGGTTGTCTATGAATGGTATGGTTCTTAGATACAGGTTATCTATGCATGGTATGGTTCCTAGATACAAGTTGTCTATGAATGGTATGGTTCCTAGATACAAGTTGTCTATGCATGGCATGGTTCCTAGATACAAGTTGTGTATACATGATATGGTTCCTAGATACAGGTTGTCTATGAATGTTATGGTTCCTAGATACAGGTTGTCTATGAATGGTATGTGTCCTATATACAGGTTGTCTATGAATGGTATGTGTCCTATATACAGGTTGTCTATGAATGGTATGGTTCTTAGATACAGGTTATCTATGCATGGTATGGTTCCTAGATACAAGTTGTCTATGAATGGTATGGTTCCTAGATACAAGTTGTCTATGCATGGCATGGTTCCTAGATACAGGTTGTGTATACATGATATGGTTCCTAGATACAGGTTGTCTATGAATGTTATGGTTCCTAGATACAGGTTGTCTATGAATGGTATGTGTCCTATATACAGGTTGTCTATGAATGGTATGGTTCTTAGATACAGGTTATCTATGCATGGTATGGTTCCTAGATACAAGTTGTCTATGAATGGTATGGTTCCTAGATACAAGTTGTCTATGCATGGCATGGTTCCTAGATACAAGTTGTCTAAGGATGGTATGGTTCCTAGATACAAGTTGTCTATGAATGGCATGGTTCCTAGATACAGGTTGTCTATGAATGGTATGGTTCCTAGATACAGGTTTTCTATACATGGTTTGGTTCCTAAATACAGGTTATCTATGAATGGCATGGTTCCTAGATACAAGTTGTCTATGTATGGTATGGTTCCTAGATACAGGTTGTCTATGTATGGTATGGTTCCTAGATACAAGTTGTCTATGAATGGTATGGTTCCTAGATACAAGTTGTCTATGAATGGTATGTGTCCTATATACAGGATGTTTATGAATGGTATGGTTCTTAGATACAGGTTATCTATGCATGGCATGGTTCCTAGATACAAGTTGTCTATGGATGGCATGGTTCCTAGATACAAGATGTCTATGCATGGCATGGTTCCTAGATACAAGTCTATGAATGGCATGGTTCCTAGATACAAGTTGTCTATGAATGTTATGGTTCCTAGATACAGGGTTGTCTATGAATGGTATGGTTCCTATATACAGGTTGTCTATGAATGGTATGGTTCTTAGATACAGGTTATCTATGCATGGTATGGTTCCTAGATACAAGTTGTCTATGAATGGTATGGTTCCTAGATACAAGTTGTCTATGCATGGTATGGTTCCTAGATACAAGTTGTGTATATATGATATGGTTCCTAGATACAGGTTGTCTATGAATGTTATGGTTCCTAGATACAGGTTGTCTATGAATGGTATGGTTCCTAGATACAGGTTTTCTATACATGGTTTGGTTCCTAAATACAGGTTATCTATGAATGGCATGGTTCCTAGATACAGGTTGTCTATGTATGGTATGGTTTCCTAGATACAGGTTGTCTATGTATGGTATGGTTCCTAGATACAAGTTGTCTATGAATGTTATGGTTCCTAGATACAAGTTGTCTATGAATGGTATGTGTCCTATACACAGGATGTTTATGAATGGTATGGTTCCTAGATACAGGTTATCTATGCATGGTATGGTTCCTAGATACAAGTTGTGTATACATGATATGGTTCCTAGATACAAGTTGTCTATGAATGGTATGGTTCCTAGATACAAGTTGTCTATGCATGGTATGGTTCCTAGATACAAGTTGTCTATGAATGGCATGGTTCCTAGATACAGGTTGTCTATGAATGGTATGGTTCCTAGATACAAGTTGTTTATGCATGGCATGGTTCCTAGATACAAGTTGTCTATGCATGGCATGGTTCCTAGATACAAGTCTATGAATGGCATGGTTCCTAGATACAAGTTGTCTATGAATGGCATGGTTCCTAGATACAGGTTGTGTATACATGATATGGTTCCTAGATACAGGTTGTCTATGAATGTTATGGTTCCTAGATACAGGTTGTCTATGAATGGTATGTGTCCTATATACAGGTTGTCTATGAATGGTATGGTTCTTAGATACAGGTTGTCTATGTATGGTATGGTTCCTAGATACAAGTTGTCTATGAATGTTATGGTTCCTAGATACAAGTTGTCTATGAATTGCATGGTTCCTAGATACAAGTTGTCTATGCATGGCATGGTTCCTAGATACAAGTTGTCTATGCATTGTATGATTCCTAGATACAGGTTTTCTATAAATGCTTTGGTTCTTATGAGAGGTGCGGAAGAAACCAACGTGATATTCAAACTGATGTCAAAAAGGAAGTGACAATGCCATGGCATAATTTAAAAAAAAAAAACGACCAAAAAGACAAACAAGTCTATGAAACACATAGAAGTATAAAGACTAAGCAATTCGAACCCCACAAATACCGTGGTTATCTTAGGTGCCCAGCATGTGTAAGCAAATCCTGCTCCACTTGTGGCACCCGTCGTGTTGCTCACGTAAGTAAAAACCCGGTGATAAGTCTAATACGGTATGTCACATTCAAGGAAAAGATGACGGGAATGTACTTACGACTATTGGAACATATCTGTCGTCATCTTTGAAACCGATATTCAATAACGGTCAACCAGCTCATGATGGCGTCCGAAAATTTTTCGAAGGGATGACTTCAACATCTCCACTTTGAACTCATGGTTCAATAGCGTCCTTGTAAGCGGAATCTCTCTTTCAAGGAAATTATGATAGAAAATGCAAGGTCTGAAATATATGGGAGACATATACTCCATATGCAGGTGCTGCTGGAATGTTGCTTCATAGAAATGGGAAATTCACAATTGGAAAGATAAAATGATATCTTTCGTCGTTAAGATTTGTTCTTAACCGACCCTCGGTGTCAATTTTGGATGTAAGTCAGAATATGAGACAGACTTATCTGTATCTGTTGTATCCATTTATTTCAAGTTCGATGGGATCGATGCGATCAACAGTCACCAGACTTTGAATCATTCAGTAAGATGCCATTATCTATATTATCTTTTCATTCTTCCTTAGAAGCTCATGTATGAAGTCTGTCTCAAATGAATAAAGTAAAGGAACAAGTCGGTAAGAAGAGGAACACAGTTGTTTCTCATGGCAATGCCGATTGTTTGGTGGAAAACACATCATCCGAACGTAACAAAATGTTTTCGATCAAGAAATTAAGCATCTTATTAGCGTCAGTTTCAGAGAATTTTCATTTTTTAATCTGAGTGGTTTTTCAAAAAGTACGATTTATCCCTCCTTCAATCATAGTATTTGAATCTACGCTGTCCAATTTTTGTTTATGGGTCAATGCAGGACAATTTATTAAATTTGTCCTTTAGTTTGGAATGGGCATACTTGTGTCAATTTTTTGATACTACTGCAAGAGAAAATAGATTTGGATTGTATGTAGTATAACAGATCTTTAGATTTTGTTATTATCCACATTTGATTCATACGTACCTAGGGTAGGTAGTTACACAGTAGATAGAAGTTGGTTTAAATGATTCTGTAATAAACACTATTAGGAATTACCAGCCACATGATATACGTAGAGCCATATAAGGATATGTTGCCTTATTGTTACATAGTTTTGTCTTTTTGCCGCATAAATTTGTTTTTTTAAGCAGTTTTTACTATTTATGTTTTTCAACCTCCACATTATGTCTGTTGTCTGTCTTTGTAACGAGTCATCTGTAGACTAATGTAGACGTATTTTAATATAGGAAAAATACTGGTAGGCCCGGGGTCATACTTATGAGTCCTGGTTTGGTGACATGTCTTCCTGTGCACGATTACCTTGTGAACTAGCACTTTAAAAATCCGGATCAGTGTTGTTTAATTTCATAGTGGGTTTAAATCATATCACATCATGATCATTGTGTTCTCATCCTTATCTGGATATGCATTTAACTTGCCACTGGACGCTAAACAGCCCACCTCATCAAAGATCAATTAAACTCTTATTGAACTTATCGTTATCTTGATGGTATTTTTGTGTAAATAATGAAGAATACTTTAACTCCACTGCCGAAAATTGTCTTATAGAATCGATTCTAAATAATAAAAATATGAATAGCAATAATTGTCCTTTTCATACTTTTTAAACTTAATCCTTGTTGCTAAATAATTGAAAAACACACATGTATAATTACGTTTACCCCCACCCCATTCCCCCTTTATACGATTGCCAATTTTAAAGTTGTCGCTCCTCAGTCAAATGTTGCAATATAAAGTAGCCCTTCTTTAGTCAAAAGTAGCAATATATACAATTTCATATATATATTAGACTCAGATAGACAGCACATACAGACTGTATGTTACAACCACAGACAATATATAGACTATATCTAACAACCACAGACAATATATA
>BROG01002287.1:0-11754 GCA_030159075.1 Atrina japonica | reverse complement strand
GAAGTAGACAAAAATTGCTCGCAAGAAAAAAACTGAAAATACTTGGAAATCGACAATAGTTTTCTTGACTGATAGCTACAGTAGTTGTGTTTATCGTCTAATTCAAGATGGGAATAAGTACAGACACGTGGAGGGCAAGGATAGGTACTTTTAATCAACCGTCAATGAAGACGAAATTCAAATGCCCAGCTCCCGCCATGACAGTGCCCAATGTTGATAAGAGAAATCAGACTTTGAAATTTTCTATCATTATGAAAGTGTGTTTCGTGATTTGTATGGTTTTAATCCTATGCGGGGATGTGGAAGTAAACCCTGGCCCTAACCCGGCAGATCCACAAACTGATAAACCCTCAACTAGATCGATGTCACAATCAAAATTGTGGGAAAAGGGGAGCAACTCTAGTAGTACAAATAACGAAATCACGAGAACTCTCCGGGAAATAAGGCAAGAAATGTCTTCAATATCAACAAATGTTGGCGAGCTGAAAACAGAAATGTGTTTTGTAAAACAGAGCATGGACAATTTAAACGATAAAATTGACTCCAAATTTCAATCCTTGCAGTTAGAAAATATTGAACTTAAAGAGAGGGTAAGCTACCTGGCACGAATCTGGTTATCATGGGAATTGATAGTATCGGTAGTGTTGAGGCAACTATAGGAAGAGAGAGTCCTAACAAAACGCAAGAAAGAGAATCCAATGAACACTGTGAATTTAAAGTAAGAGAATTTCTGGGTAATGTCCTTGGTCTAGATAAAAGTTTTGCTGATGCCGTTCAACTAGAACAGGTTTATCGTGTCCGAGGAGGTGACAGGAATCGTCCAGTAATCGTAAAATTCTTGAGTATCCGTGATCGTAATATGGTGCTGAAAAAAGCAAGGGAGGTACTAAAGCAGAATAAAAAATATCGTGTAAACGAAGACTTTACACCCAAGGTGAAATCCACAAGAAAATTGCTAAGCCCATTTCTTATAGCAGCAAGGGAGAAGGGATGCAAAGTATCGATGCGTAATGATAAATTATTGATTGACAGCAAATTGTATGCTTACGACGAAAAGAGTAAGGAATTGGAGGAAGTGCTGAGAAAATAGGGATCTGGCCGAGGACCACGGTACTGTACAGAAACTGTGTATAATAGTTTTGAGAATATGATAGGAAATGTCGAGTTGAAAATTGTTTCTTGGAATATTGAAAGTTTGAAAACAAAGTTACTTAGAGAAAAAAACGTTATAATTCAGGTGATTGAAAATCATGATGTCATAAGTTTTCAAGAAACTTTTCAAAAAATTCCAAATGAATTTGTAAATATTTTTTCTGAATTTAATTGTTATGAATATGTTCGTGATAGTATTAATAATGCATACGATAAAGCTTCAGGTGGTGTACTTGTACTTGTGCGAAAGAACTTGGTAGAAACATATTCTAAAAAAGTATAATGATAGGGAGTCCACTCGTTGTAGCGAGAACGTCACGAAATTTTCTATCACATCTACTGAACCGTTTTTCCTTGTTTGTTTACGTGAATTATTTTTGTTATCCGCTCACGAAAATCGTTGGTCACGGCATTTTCGTTTCATTGCGTAATGGCGGACCGGCATAATCACAACACTAGGCCATTGTAAAACGAAAGTACAACATGAGCCAATGGGATTTGTATTTTGAAACGGATGTGGTCGAATAGCCAATGAAATGAGGTTTACGATGATATAAGAGTCCTTCCGCTGGGTAACCCCCTTCGTATGCAAATTACCATGTGAAGTTTTCCCGGGAGATAAAAAATAAGAAAATACGAGTATGAATGACTGACGCATACTGTCGGACAATTTTCAGACATTTGTCTTCCCAATTTGAACTTGAAGATTTAAAAAATCCAATCAGCTCAAGGCGTAATTAGTAATTAAAACGCACGAGTCAACGCGCCTTCAACCGCCAACACACTGAACGCAGGGAAAGGCGACTAGCGTGAGGTTCACAAGGGGTTACGCATTGACATTGTCGATCAACTCTTACTATCGCTATAACAATATTCATAATTATTTTACCGACATTTAGTTGTATTATTTATCATTTTAAGCTGCTAGAATTATTTACAACTTATTCTTACGCTAAGATTACAAGAGAGTGTTTTTTTTATCCTAGAAATAATCATGAAAATAACTTGTACTGTTGTTCGGAAATCATGGGGCCTCATACAGGGAAATATTACGTGACGAAAAAAATAATATTTCAACGCTTGAAATTTGGGAATTTTAGAGAGAATTTTAATTTATAATTTTTATTTCATTGATGTGATATGGATTTCAAATCATTTCAGGGAAGAATGCTTAGTTCTGAGTCCCTTTTTCTGAATAAAATAGAATTAATACATCAGATAATACAAGCATATTTTAAGATGAAATAGAATCTAAAGTGTAATTTTGTACATTCTAAAAATAGATACTTCGAAAAATTTTTAATTAACTTCTTTTTCTAGTTCAGTTTGTTCTGTTTAAATAGAAAATAATTAAATACAAAAAAATCTGAAAATTGGTCCATTTTCAGCAGAATTATGCCCATTTTTACTAATAATTGCGAGTGCACTCATATTTTCATGCATGTTTGCACATGCATTTGTACAAAATAAAGATTTTTTTTAAAAAATTTCCAATTTATTGAAAGGACTATCCTTAGTATTTATGGTGAATTTGTACAAACCTTTTTATTCCTCTTAGTTTTGAAAATATGAGCATTTAATATATGGTTATTATAACACTTTCATTAAAATTTGCTTGTACCACTGTAAATTTTAAATCCAATGATGAATTTCTCAAGTTTACAGCTAATTTATTTTTAAAATTTCAGACCAAACTTTTTCACCTGTCACTTTTTTGTGATGAACTGTCCACTGAGACCCAATTTCATAAGTTTTAGACACAGAAATTAAATATTTATTTTTTTATTAACCCATTAAAACTGCTTTTCATAACATTTCTGAACAAACTGTCAAAAAATTCTGAATAACGCCCCTTTTTTCTGTTACACATTTGATCATAACTTTTTCAAATGTGAATGGATTTTCAAATTTTTTTTTTTATTTTCTTCATCTCCTCAAGCTCCTGTAAGCTACACTGAAAAGAAAAGCTTTTAATACAATACAAAATTTGAGTGGACTCCCTAATAATGAGATGGTGTTTCTCAAATTTGAAATAGGTAATGACAGCGTTATTATGGGTTTTATATATATACCTCCTGAGAAATCAGTATTTTATAATGACAAACACTCAAAAAATGGTATTGATATTCTAGAAGAAGCTTTATTTGAGATTGACTCCTTGTATAACGGTACTCGTGTATTTTTAGTTGGTGATTTTAACTCACGAACAGGAAATTTAGACGAATTTATTCCACCAGATAAGCATAATTATATTCCAGGTTTACAATATGTTATTGGTGAAGATGATAGTAACACAAATTTTCATTCAGAGTTGCTAGAGTGTAAACTAAGAATAAAGACAAAATGGTAAACAACTTTGGTAAATCACTGGTAAAACTGTGTAGTTCAAAGGACATGTGCATAATAAATGGACGTAAACAAAATGATATAGAAGGTGAATTTACATATATTTCATCACATGGTGCTAGTGTCATTGACCTTGTTATTACCAGTCATAATTTATTCAATTGCATATCAGATATAAGTGTGCTTACATATGATTTATCGAAACATTTACCTGTTTCATGCTGTTTAAGTATTGCTGATTCTATTTTGTCTGTTAAAGATGTAACTTTAGACAAACAAAGGAGATATAGATGGAATGGTAACAAAACACATATTTGTAGAGACATGTTTGATAAACCACATTATGCTAACTTATTAAGAAATGCTTTAGACATCTTAGAAATGAATGTAAATGTAGGGACAAACTTATTTATATCCATTTTGCAAGAATTGTGTGAAAAAACTGGGTTGACATGTACATGTAACCCAAAAAGAGGTATTTTACAAAAACAACCTGAATGGTTCGACGAAGAATGTAAAAACCTTTTAAAAGTCAAAGAAGTGCAAGCTTTTGAATAATTTTAGAGCCACAAGTGATGTTAATATTTTACATGATTATGTTGAAACTAAACAAGATTTTACTAAATTATGTGACTGTAAACAGAAACAACACAAAAAAAGAAAGGAAAATGAACTTTGTGCGGCAGCAAAAAGTGGTGACTCATGTAAATTTTGGAAGCTTGTTAAAACAATTACAAATAAAGGTTGTTGTAATGTCCCAAATATTGCTGGGAATCAGTGGGAGAGTTATTTTTGTGACCTTTTAAATCCTAATATTATAGACAGGGATGAAGATTTTTCTATATATGTAAGTAATTTTGTTTCTGCACACGACAATAGTGTTTGTGAGATGTGCATGCAAGAAGAACCTGATTTTTTGAATTCTGATATAACCAGAGAGGAGATAATTAAAGAGATAAATGTTTAAAAAATAATAAAGCCCCTGGTGAAGACGGTATCCCAGGTGAATTGTATAAATGTTTGTCAGTTCAATTAATGCCATTTTTAATTGCACTTTTCAATAAAATATTTAAGTCTGGTACTTTTCCTGAAAGTTGGATGACTGCAATAATTATACCCTTGTATAAAAAGGGTGATAGAAATGAATGTAGTAATTATAGAGGTATTTCATTATTATGCATTGTAAGCAAAATTTTTATGGGTATTATTTGTAACAGATTATCCTTATGGTTAGATTTACATGAGCATATAGTTGAAGAACAAGCTGGGTTCCGTCATGGTTACTCAACGATAGACAATATTTTTATTTTGAATAGTATAGTTTCTAAGTATTTATCAAAAAGAGGTGGTGTTTTGTATTGCGCCTTTATTGACTTCTCTAAAGCATTTGACTGTATCAATCGTTCAAAACTATTTTACTTATTATTATGTAAAGAATTACATGGTCCCGTCATTAAACTGTTACAAAATATGTACAGTAATATAAAAGCTAGAGTGAAAACAAAAGATGGATTAACAAACTCTTTTGTTTGCAATTCTGGAGTAAGACAAGGTTGCAAAATGAGTCCTTGGTTATTTGCAATGTACATCAACGAACTTGCTACAGAGATGGTTGCGAACGGTGGTCATGGTATCTTTATACATGAAGATTTTCACAAACTTATTATGCTACTGCTTTTTGCGGACGACCTTGCGCTTATTGCGGACACACCTATGGAACTGCAAAAACGTTTGAATTGTTTGGAAACTTTCTGCGATAAATTTAATATGTCTATAAATATGGATAAATCAAAAATTGTAGTGTTTAAAAATGGTGGAAAATTATCGAAACATGAAAATGGTTCTTTAAAGGAAATCTTTTAGAGGTAATTAACAGTTATAAATACTTAGGAATATATTTTTCATGTCGCCTTAAATGGACATTATGCTGTAGAACTTTAAGCACACAAAGTGAGAAGGCAGTGAATATGATTAAGCACTGTATGCTTAAAATAGGATCTAAAGACATAAAATTTGGTTTTAAACTGTTCGATACCATGGTAGCACCCATATTATACTATGGTGCAGAGGTCTGGGGTACAGACAAGCAAAAAGACATTGAATTTATACAGAATAAATTCTGCAAATGGTTACTTATGGTTGGAGATAGAACTAACAATAACATAGCCAGAGGTGAATGTGGTAGATATGAACTATATGTGAACTATAATATGTAGGCCTATAAAGTACTTTCTACGAATATTAAAACTTGATGAAAATCGACTTCCGAAACTCTGCTATAAAATGTTCTTCGTTTAAATGATGGCGGAAGAACAAATTGGTGTACAAAAGTGAAGAGTATGTTATTCATGTATGGTTTTGGAGAAGTGTGGGAAAACCAAGGAGTAGAGGATGAAACTATGTTCATACGTTTATTTTGCCAAAGACTTAAAGATATTAACTTGCAAAACTGGTTAGAACACATCTCTAGTTCATCAAAATGTTTTTTGTATTCAAAAATTAAGGATGGTTTATTTATAAATGAAAATATTCAGAAATTGTCATTGTCTTTGCGTTTTGAAGTTCTGTCAATCATATGCTCAAATCATAAATTAGCTATCGAACAAGGTAGACATGAAAACGAACCAAGGGAATATAGATTATGTAAACTTTGTAATATGAGTGCAGTCGAGGATGAATTTCACTTTATACTAATTTGTCTAATTTTATCAGATGTGCGAAGAAATTTTCTTCCTTCATGGTGTTATATAAATCCAAGTATAAATAAATTAATTCTGCTTTTCAGATCTGAAAATTAAAATATTATAAGAAATATAGCTATTTATATAAAGAAAGCAAAACTAATACGTGAGGAGGTATTATCTGTATGAACATTTTCAAAGTTATGAAAGCAGTCATATCAGAAATGGGCATTTGTTTATTACAAAATTATCTCACAAAGTATGTAACACATCTGAATATGTGTGTGTATATATATTGATATATGTGTATGTTTGTTCATTATATGGTTTCATGTATATACATAATTATATTTACTGTAGTTGGTCTTATGTATGTTGAACTCTATGATATGTACCGTGGGCTGGAGGCCTATCTATGTACAATAAACATATTTGAATTTGAATTTGAATTGAATTGTAAGACAAAAAAGTTCACACTGTAAGTGTTGTCTTACATTGCAGAAGCCTATCTAACATTGGTGATAATGTACATGAGAAAGGTGGATCTCACAAGGCATTCTCACATGGGAGAACCCTATCTCACATGGGTTGTGATGGGAGAAAAGAAGTATCTTTTGTATTTAATTGAAAAGAAGAGAAAAACTTGTAATTTTCTTCAGTGAATATTACAAAAAGCAAGCTTTGTTATAAATTGTAGACATGTAAATAATTATGAAAAAATATACAAAATTGATTCTTTTAAAAACCCAATTTTTAATACTAATATATCAATTTTTTTGATATTAAAAAATACAGAATTTTTAATTTTAAAAAATACAGATTAAATTTCCCCAAATGGCTTCCTAGGGGAATTTATTGCTCATTATTTTTTACGTTGATATTAAAACAAATCACTTCCATTCATGTCGGATATCTTCAAGTCATATTAACTCTTTAATTGAATTTGAGCACTCGGAGCATGTACAAACACATCAGTGATTGATAGCGTATCCACCTCTTGATAAATCAACATTTTTTCTAATACTAGAAAATAATTTTTTAATATTATAAAACTGTCAAATTTCTGATATTGATACATGTTTTTTTTTTAATACAGGAAATGATTATTTGATATTAAGAATTTGAATGATTTTTTAATATATAGGAATTGAGATATTAATTTGAAAAAAAAAAAGATTTTGATATTAAAATTTATTTTTGATACATGTATTTAAAGAATAGGGGATAATTTCCCAAACAACTTGCCATACTAATTTGAAAATTGGTTGTTCAAGTTAGGTATCTGTGGTGGTACATCGGAGATGACTTTCATTATTTCCAACTACATATTTAATCCCTGGTTAGATGTTTCATTTAGTAATTAAATGTATATTGTATTTTTTCTTACTAAAATGATTTTCCTAAGTACAGGGTCTAGAAAATTGGAAAATATTCATGTTTTTTAATTCCAAATTGGGAATTTTTGCATATTCTGGAGAAAATACAAGCCATTTTTGCATTGAGAAGGATCCTGTTAAGGGACCAAAAATAGGCATAAGAAAATCCCTGTAACTAGCTATAGTACATGCATAACATGTAAATAATGAGAATAAGAAATAATTCAATGTTTTAAGTAATTTATATTAATTGTATGTAATTGAATTATATACATGTACATCGAGGATATGGCACATTATTAAAACTGAGACAAATATCTAAAACGTGCTCAAAGTCGGTGGTCTGTGTTGTTAAGTCACACAGAAGTGTAAGAATATTCAGAAAGATGCAGATCATACAGAGGTGTAAGAATAATTAAGTTGTAGAACATGTAGATAGATGAATTTTATTTAATTAACATTTTATTAGACATAATTCAATGTTACGAGCGCCGGTGATTTTACTCTTTCGATTGAGATGTTGACTTGCTAATCAAGTGATGTTCGATAATATAAGATGTAAGACAATTATCCCATTGCATTTCAGAATACGAGTAAACAATTCATCAGTCAATCACTGCCTGAATGATTCAGCGATAATATTTAAATGCTCCTGTTTGTAAAAACACTTTGTTACAGAGTGTGTCCTTTCTGAATTTTTGTCTTTTTAGTCTTAGTCTTTCGCCGATTAAGTAATCAGTCTTTTGATGATTGAAAACAATTAATTAGTCAGTGATCATCTCCTGAAAAACACCCTTAGGTCATTAATTCATGATTGAAAACAAAACATCAATTTAGTCAGCGATGATTGTTAGTTCCTGGTTGTAATAAAACAAGGCAACTTTGTCATTAAAGCACATCTGAGTGCCTTATTACTACCCGGGGTGTTAATTGACACCTCCAGGTGTGTTTGACTGTCAAAACATTGTGTATTGCGCCATGTTGTTGATTAGGTCTTGAATTGTCCTGCGAGAATTATCTAAGAGTTATCTCCCTTTTTTACAAACGTAGTAAGTGTGTAAAGCAGTCACTATACCCAAGTAGGACAACTACCTTATGGCGGACATCCCAAATATAGCGGTCGCCAGTCGCGTAATTTTCTGCATGTGGTCGCTATATAAAGGGGTAAATTGGCCAATAGTAATTCTCAAGGGCCTTGTCCTTAAGGTCCAAATACGGTCGTTATGGACAGGAAGTCGTTATATGAGGGGGGTCGCTAAGGCAACTTTGACTGTTATACATTTATATATGTGCATATCATCACATTAAGAACAAGAACAAAACAAGAGGCTCTCAAGAGCCTGTATCGCTCACCTGGTTATTTGCTTGAGAAGATCAGACGAACTGAGCAATTTTTGTAAAGGACCTTCCATACATAAATCCTGTAAAGTTTGGTTGAATTTGCTTCAGTTCCACACGGTTTCAGAGGAGAAAATGAAAATGTGTGATTTTCCCCATAGGGTCCTTGTCAATGATAAACTAAGCCCAGCCCCTGGCGGCCATGGTTTTGACAGATCGGAACGCAAGACTGAGCAATCTTTGTAAAGGACCTTCAATACATCATTCTTCTAAAGTTTGGTTATATTTGCTTCAGCGTTTTCAGAGGAGAAGATCTGCTATGTGAAAATACTGTAATTTCCCACAGGATCCAATGTTCTTCTTCCAAGTCAGGAACCGGACAATATTCATGAATTTCATCTGAATAAGGTTCTGTTCCGCCATTTTCGTTTATCCTCAACTTTGCAGTGTGTGCAGCACAGCAGTCAATTTCTTTTGGCTATATAATGTTAAACTAAGCCCCGTTCTAGTGGCCATGATTTTTGACGGATCAGAACAAAATGAGCAGTCTTTGTAAAGGACCTTGCATACATCATTCCTGTAAAGTTTGGTTAAATTTGTGTCAGTGGTTTTAAGAGCATGAGAAAACGATGATTGTCCAATTGAAATGCCTATAGGATCCAATGTTTAAACTAAGCCTCGCCATAGCGGCCATGTTTGTTGGCGCAAAGTGATTCCAAAAGCCTCGGTGAGCTAAAAATGGCGGTCAAGGAACAATTTTCAACAACGGTTTTTTGAAGTCGCAACATCAATATCTATTTGGAAACCAAATTTCATTGAAAAATCAAATAGGGTCAAATGTTGAATTTTCCCGCCTTTTTTGTCGGACCATTTTGAAAATGGCGGTCAAGAAGAAACAATTTTCAACAGGATCCAATGTTTTTCCAGTCGCCACATCATGGCAAACATTTATCAATTTACATTCGACCTCTATCTTTCATATAATGTTTTAAACTAAGGTTCTAGTGGCCATTAGAAGACGAAAAAACAAAATGAAGTTTTGAAAAAATACATCATTCTGTGAAAAAAGGGCATATAACTCCTACACAGGTTTCATTGAAATTTGGATTTTCCCGCCTTTTTTGTCTTTTGAAGTCGCCACATCATGGCAAACATTTTATCAAATTTTCAGACGAAAAACATAAAAATTGTGTGGGGGTGGGGATCTTGATATGCTGAACATTTTTTCAATTTACACTTGACCTCTATCTGCTACATTTTTTGAAATAAAAACTTAAAAATGCCAAAATTTTGAAAATTTTACAAAAAAAGGGCTATAACTCCGAGATGAGTTTTCCGATTTTCTTCAAAATTGCATGGCAGGTAGATCTCATCAAGCTGATCACTTTTACCTTATATCAGATTTTTGATATCTGTAATGGTTTTTGAGTTATTGGCCAAAAACTGCAATTTACCCCCTATGTTCTATTTTTAGCAACAGCGGCCATGTTGTTTGACCTGCGACATAGAAAATACAAATTTGAAACTAAATACCCTAGTGACGACTCAGTTCAGGTTTGGTTCAATTTGGCCCAGTGGTTTCAGAGGAGAAGATTTTTGAAAGTGAGTTAACGACGGACTGCAATTTACCCCCCTATGTTCTATTTTTAGCAACAGCGGCCATGTTGTTTGACCTGCGACATAGAAAATAATAAATTTGAAACTAAATACCCTAGTGACGACTCAGTTCAAGTTTGGTTCAATTTGGCCCAGTGGTTTCAGAGGAGAAGATTTTTGAAAGTGAGTTAACGACGGACGGACGGACGACGGACGGACGCGGGAAGCAAAGTGATTGCAAAAGCTCACCCTGACATAGTCAGGTGAGCTAAAAAATGACTTCTTGTGCAATTACAGAGGTCCCCCTATTTGCGACCATCCCCCTTAAGCAACCAAATTTTCAAAACATAAGCCTTTTTTAATGATAAATTACCTCTTATAAGAGACCACTCCCATAACACGACCAGCGACCACTTTTCATTGGCCAAATCATGTTAATTCCATAGAAAACTCCCCCTCACAAGCGACCAAGTGTTTTTGAAATAGTGTAACATTAAATATGAAACTAAATTATTCGCTAGCTCTACTACCTCACCAAAATGTGAGCGACCGGTTTTATTATTCTTAAACTCGAATAATTCTAGCCCGCATCGTTTCCAATTCTCTTCATCCTACTAGGTTAATGCAGTGATCGTAGTGAACATATTATGACGACTGAATAATTCGGGTTTAAAAATTTAAGTACGAAAACATCAAATAAGAAATTTAAATATAGGCTAGCTCTACCTGGTAACCAATGTTTTTATTATCTACAAAATTGCGTCTCGTGAAAACTAAAAGATTTATATGAGAAACTGTACCAGTGGCGGATTCAGAGGGCGCCAAGGGGACACGTTGCGCACAGCAGTACCCTCGATTTATAAATCATAGGCCTATAATTCCCCACATGTACGCATTTCCGATCTGCCTGTATTCATCGCAACACAAGCTGCTCAATATTGTTAGTCTTTTCTCTGTCATATCAACACTTCCGAGTTTGAAATCTAATTAAAGGATTATTCGGAATTTATTATCATCAAGGATGTTGATTAGGGTAACACAAAAGACGATGATTTGCAGGTATGTTTAATTAGGCATGACAAGTAGAAGTTTACCTAGTGTATACACATCGGCGCCGGAGGTCTTAGACTGGGTACTGTTAAAACAACGTATAGGTGTGAAATAAAATCGAGGATTATGTTTAGTGTTTGGAACATTTTTAGTCAAATTATTATGTGAACATGTTTGCGTGAGTGACAATGTGAACAATTTAAATCATATGATGC
>BROG01002286.1:0-11763 GCA_030159075.1 Atrina japonica | reverse complement strand
TAGATTGATATCAATCCCATATCAGTTGAGATGTGAACGGTCATATTATTTCTAGGTATTTTTTCTTAGAAGAATATAATGGGTTGATACAGACCATGTGCGTTGATTAGTAAAATATAAAAATACACATGACTACATGTATTTTAAATAAATTCGAGAAAATAAAAAAAAAGTGTTGCATACACCAATTTTCAACCCATAGTACATGGTCAGGAAATGTCCGATGGAATGTCACAATTTATTTTATATACACTACCTCTATGGTTATTGTGAAGATACATTTCATACAAACCTATCTGTACACCATGTTGCTTTGGTTAATAGTTTTATCCAATCATCTGAAAGGTAAAATAATATGTACCCCATGCATAAACCCCTTAGTTAAAAGGGAAATACCTTTCTCTAATGCGACGTAATATATATTATTTTGATGTGATGAACTTTTAAACAAATTCATTCTGTGCTAGACCGTCTGGAAAATTTTCACATTAAGATTATAAGAACGTTTATTAGAAAGTCATATTTTTTTCAAAACCTTTACTTGGATTGAAATGAGTTCAAGTAAAAGCTTAAAGTAGCGTTCTTCCCATGAGTTTTCGCCGTAAGGTCACAGGTCAAATCAACAGAATAGTTGTGGTATCATCGGCACTTTGACCGATTTATTTTTAAACAGATCTACGACTACGAACGAGTCCCACGTTTAGACTCCAACAGAATTTTAAGCTTTTTGGTGCATTTAAAAAATTTCTCTCGGAAATTTTTTTTTGCACAGTACGATAGAAAGATGGGCGATTACGATGTTATAGTAAAATTATTAATCGTAATTTTTGTAACATGTTTCAATTAGTGCTTAAAGTCTGACGATGTATTAAAAAATATCTGTAAAAATCTTGTTTAATTACGTGCAAAAAGAAGTGTCCGACAAAAGGCACTGTCCGAGAATAGGTCCCGCACTAGTATATTGATTTTGATATCGATGCTTTCATTCCCATATACCATTCCATTTACATGTGTGTTTGCGTGTGTGTTTGTTTGTGTGTGTGTGTGTGTGTGTGTGTGTGTGTGTGTGTGTGTGTGTGTGTGTGTGTGTGTGTGTTAAATAATATATTATCAGTGATTTAAGGGAAGGACATCTGCTTACGTGACCAGAATGTCAATACACTAATCTAAACTAGAACGGATGTTGGCATTGTAAATAAACACGAGAGGCGATGCGAATTTGCCCCCAGAAGACAGGAATTAGATGGCAAAATTCACACAGATATGTAAATTGAGTCCTTTTTTATGGATAAAATAATTTAACAATCATGTTTCTGATTCATTCCAGGTTGTCAGGCATCTGTTTCTCTGGGTGCAGTCACATTGTCATAACTCTCGTATTGTAAATGATTTTTCTGAAACTTAAAGTTATTTTGATGAGGTGCATCGACCAGTTAAGATCAAGGTCATGTACAAGGTCTCACGTGAGGTCAAATGATGCTACAGTTTTCTCTAAAAGCATGTTTGTTAAAATATTTCGATTCCGGCTTACTTCGAGACGTTATTTCTTCGCTATATTCCCTCGACTTGTTTTATTGAATCTTAGTAATATTTGACTATTCTGAATTAATTTTTACAGAAAAAAAAAATTAAAACAGTATCCATTAATAAAATTTTAATAACAACTTAATAATTGTATATATCTGTTATGTAATAGCATTCAAATTTATTTTCTCTTTCAATTGTAAATTCGAGCTTTAATTTCCTCGTTTGAATACTCTCAACAGCGGTAACAAAGCAGCACCATCGGTGATAATTGCAACACTATCGGCATGTATAAATTGCATGTTTATCATTGCTTGTGTTTGGCACTTCATCTGCAGATCGAAAATCAAACTGTGCAGAGGTATAGTCATACAAATATATATATATATATATATATATATATATATTAATATATATAATATATATATATATATATATATATATATATAGTATATATATGATATATGTGTGTGGTGTGTGTGGTGTGTGTGTTGTGTGTGTGTGTGTGTGTGTGTGTGTGTTTGTGGTAGTGTGAAATTATATTCCACGTATTACAGCTGCTCAAACATACTTTGAGACAGGGAAGAGGCAATATAAAACAGGAATTGCATTAGTTCATTTAATGTTACTAAAAACCGCGGTTTATTTGACTACAATTACATTATTACATTATTTGCAGAAGGAAAAGGTTTCTTCTAAAGACTTAATCATTTAATTCAACAGCTAAAATTTGCATTAAAATTTAAAAAGTACATAGCACAATTATACCATGTCATTTAAACATAATCCCAGGACATTGCACATAAGATTTCTTAGGCGGCAATTGAATTTCCATTTTAAGTTCAACTCTTTAACTACCCCCATGCTATGATATTATACTTTATTATGTTATCTTGGTTCCTTCCACCATGCCTTTAAATTATTATTCCATCGTTTTAGACGAGTATGGAATGCCGAGAAGTAACGTCAGCAAAACCCCGGATTATGTTGCAATAGAACCAGGTGTGTATTACATTGAAATACTTAAAACTGCAATTAATTGATTAATGACGTTATTCAGATTGTTGACAGAAAATTAAGCCATGTGTCTGATAAACCATTGCACTCACACAACGGTAGTCTATTGTCTGTCATCAGATTTATATTTGATAGATTAGAATTGGTTATTAGTGCTATCTCTTTCCGTAATAGATAAAAAACATGCAGGGTACTTACTTGTAAGTTCTTTCAGTTATCTATATGATTTTCTTGGTACAGCGATAAATATGTTAAGAAAAGTGTAGAATATCACAGTTATCTATTAACATTATCTTTATCCCGATAGCTAATATTAATAGATAATTGTCATGTTCTACACGTTTCATAACATATATATATATATATATATATATATATATATATATATATATATATATATATATATATATATATATACTTTTTGTTATTCAGTTGTTATCTGGTACTCAATCACTCTTAGTCCGAGTCACGAGAAAAGGTCGACTTTATAAATAAATTGTATATTAAATGCATTGACAGTTTGTCATAATTTGTCAGAGTATCTGTGTTATATACGCGTAGTGAAAGTGCTAGTTACCCAGAACAACGACAGTGCTGCACTAAGTTACAGTGTATGCACTCAGTGAAACTATATATAGGAAAATCAAGAAAGTAAAAACCCGTACAGCAAAACCGAAACGGTTATGAGTTGATGGTTCATCGCTTATGTCAGTGAATGAGCTTTACAATCATAAAAAGTCAGTTGAAAATACATGTGAACGTCACAACAAAAATTCATGTTCAATATTGCAATTTTCACATCACATTTTATGAGTGCACATTAGAATTTTGCGACATCATTCAGGACATGTCATTCATTTCTCGGTCTAGTTTAGTCTACTTACCAGGCATCCAGTCAGACAAGCATGATTTACAGGACCCGCGCCCTGTCATCACAATGAATAAGTCCTTTAAACAAATTAGGCTAATGCATTTTCTTACTAGCAGAGTGATTGATTTCAATCAAAACGTTAAGTGATTTGTTTACATTTCACACGCTGAAGCCTACAGCCTAACATAACTTAACTGGAAAATGTGATAACAAGTCCATGACATGTTGTAAGGCAGAATAATATATACATACTCGTGTTACGCACTCATGTTAAATATATGTTCCTCTGCCTCTAAGGATGTCATATACCTGTCATTAATCAAAGTTGGCAAATGTCCTCTATTATGTTCTTTAAAAGGTTCCTATAATTATGTTTTCTAAATTATTATTCTCACCTTTCTAAAAAATGTAGTGCCAGAAATCGGGACCAACGGTGAGTGTGGAATGACGAAAGTGAGAGGCGACGAGAACGGGGTTCCTGGTGCATCAAAATTAGGTTTGTGTTAAAGTGGAGCATTTGAAATAGGAATTTAGTCTATAAATTGATGATATATCAGTTATGTCAGCGAGTAGATCTCCAATAGCAGGCTTGCTGGGGTACCAGGTTTTGTTTAGTCTAAACAAAAGTCAACCCTCGAAAAGTAGAATTTACCGTTTCTTAAAGTAAATGGGGGTGGAGGTTGGGGGGGGTGGTGGGGGATGGGGGGGGGGGTGTTGGGTGGGTGGGGGGTGGTGGGTGGGGGGGGGGATGGGTCTGTGTAATGGGGTGAAACTGAAAATACCTTGCAGTATCTTTATAGCATATACGTAAACATTTGATTGGCCGACGCACGATATTTCATCTAAGGACTTAATCATCGAAGACAGTGGTTAACGTCTAAATAAAATACAAAGAAAATGCATGTTCATGTCAAACGCATATGCAGATCATTATACATAATTCTAGGACTTTGTCATGATATTTGCATACAAAGGGTAATGAAATCATTTGGGGTAATTAAGCATATTATCCTATTTCGAATCTGTTAAACTACCCTTCATGTTATGATATTACACGTAATTTCATATTTTGTTCCTATCATAATGTTTTTTAAATTATTATTCTTTCCTCAGCCGCGGATATATGTGAGGTGGTCAATATCAGACCTGACGAACTTAACTACACTCTCTGCATTGATATTATTCTTTATTATATAATCTTGGTTACTGTTATGCTTTTAAAATTATTATTCTATCGTTTTTAGACAAGTATGGAATGCCGAGAATTAGCGAGATCCTAACAAAACTTAACTGACAAATGTGATCAATAGATATAAATAGATATTTGTGAACTAGTTATGTATAACAAAGTTATGACATGTTGTGAGGCAGAAGAAGAAACACTTGCTACGCACTCATGTTAAATATATATTCCTCTGCCTCTAACGAAGTCTTAGATTTGGTATTTATAAAAATTGGCAAATGTTCTCTATTTAGTTTCTTAAACTGTTCCTATCATTATGTTTTTCAAATGATTATTCTCACCGTTCTAGAAAATGTAATACCAAGGGAACAGGGCCAACGACGAGTGTTGAATACGAACAGAGGCAACGAACACCTGGTCACCAATGCATCAACATTCGGTTTGTGTTATAGTGCAGCATTTGAAATAGGAATTTGCTGTTAAATATCGATGATATATCAGTTATGTCAGTACATATATCTTCAATCACAAATCCAAAGAAATCAAAGAAACATGCACCCCACCTTATAGCAATTGTAAATATCAATTAATATCATCATCAGAATTTTAATATTAAAATAAAACTTACTATATCACACTAAAATAATTAATTTTAGAATTCTGAATATCAGAAGAAAAACAAAATCGCAGAAAAATTTAAGTCTACAGGACTTGCCCAAATAAATTCTGTAAAATGTTAGTCTTTTATTGGTTTAAATGTTAATTTTCAATACGTAACGGTTGTGTGCCCGTGTGATAAAAACTGGCTGACACTTCAAGTTATGTTAACATAATATATATTTACATACATATTAAAGGAGGTTGCAGTCTAGTTTTTTTTGCTATGCTGGAGCTAGCCGTGTTCAAATCTGTGTATAAAATTACCGCCAATGATTTACAGTGTAGTTCGTCGCGCACTTAATCTTTTTAGAATAAGCATTATTATTTTTGATATGCAAAATCAACAATTAAAAGAATAATTTTTTTTTCTCAGAAAATACGTTATATTCATTATCCTTAGGCAACATGCTGCCTGATGTTGGTAGTCTAAAGACAAGTATATATATATATATATATATATAATAATAAACATACTACCAAGGTTATAATGGTCTAGTCGATATCTTTTCTGTCAATTAGACTTCATCAGTTGTGCTCAAATTTAAAAACTAGGTTTATGTATACCCTCGAGGACTCAAACGGCCCACCAGCAGTAGCCACGACATAGTGGTTATAAATATAATAAACATAGTACCAAATTGATAATGTTCAAGACGGTATCTTTTTTTTCAATTAGACTTCATCAGTTGAGCTCCAATTTAAAAGGTATATGTATTATCTAAAGAGAAAGTGGTATTATAAAAGGCCAAATGATATCTCTCAAAGTATAGCCGAAATACCTTTAAGAGTAACCACTGTACAAATGACTGTCTTAGCTCTAGAGAAAAAAAAATAATTTAAATTAAGTTAATAGTGCCAAATATTACTTTAGTAGAAAATTAACAGCTGGTACCGAAATACCAATTACTAGGTTTATGTGTACCCCCGAGGAATCAAACGGTCCACTAGCAGTGGCAACGACTTAGTGCTTATAAATATTATAAATATACTACCACAGTTAAAATGCTCAAGACGATATCGTTTATGTCAATTAGACTTCATATGTTGAGCTCCAATTTGAAAGTTATGTGTATTTTCTAAAGCGAAAGTGTTATTTTACAAGATCAAATAATATATGTAAGAGTATCTGAAAATATTGTCGAAATCCGCCTAAGAGGAACCACTGTAAAAAATGACTCTTAGATTTAGAAAAAAAAATGAATTTAATTTATCTATCTATCTATCTATCTATATGTGTGTGTGTGTGTATGTGTGTGTGTGTGTGTGTGTGTGTGTGTGTGTGTGTGTGTGTGTGTGTGTGTGTGTGAAATGATATTCACCTATTGCAGCTGTTCCAAATACCTTGAGACACAATGAGGCAATATAAGATATTGCATTAGTTTATTAATCATTTCTAATTATTGTTATTATTAATTTTTGAACGAAACTATTTTATCTAAAGAATTAATCATTGATGTCAACAGCTAAAGTGTGCATGAAAATAAAAGAGAGAACATATTGAAATTATATCATGTTATTTGAATCCCATGACTTTCCGCATCAGAATTTTTTGGTGGCAATTAAACTCCTAATTTTACTTTTTAACTACTCTCTATGCTCTGATATAATTCTTTATTATGTTATATTTGTTCCTGTCATTATGCTTTTACAATTATTATTGATCGTTTTAGACAAGTATGGGATGCCGAAAGTTTGCGAGAACCTAACAAAACTTAACTGAAAAATGTGATAAATAGATATAAATAGATATTTACTGAGGCAAATGTCCTCTATTTAGTTCCTAAAACGATTCCCATCATTATGTTTTTGAAATGATTATTCTCATTCATTGTTATTGCCCAAATAGATTCTATAAAATGTCAATCTTTCATTTGTTTAAATGTTAATTTTCAATACGTAACTGTTGTGTTCGCTTGTGATAAAAGCTGGTTGATACTTCAAGCTATGTTTGCATAATATATATTTACATATTTATTAAAGGAGGTGGCAGTCTAGATTTCTATTTTACTTTTGTGTTCAAGTTTGTGTATACAATTACTGCCAATGATTGTCAGTGCAGTCGCCTCGCACTTAATCTTTTTGAAAGAAGCTTTATTATTTTTGATATTCAAAATCAAGAAGTCATTATTTATATATAGAAATATGTAAAGCGGAATCACTGCGTAAATACAGTGACCCCGCTTTACAACGACATTTATTATAACGGAATATTCTGTATCCGACAAGAATTGCTCGGGAACAAACATACATAAAAACTACTCATTGCAACGGAATATTCGGTATCCGAGTCCGACATTAGATTCCGGGAACAAATAAACAAAACCCAGTCTAAATAAACTCTTTACAACGACGGAACATAGAACCCACCAGCTGCTCTGGCCATTGTTATCATTCTTGATTTTCTTCATGGTTGAGTTCATAGGTAAAAATTATTGCGAATAAAACAATTACACCGTGAATTGTTTTCTAATCCCTGATGAATCACTGATAGGTGATGGCCAGGTGTCAACAACTAGCGCTTGAATCACCTGTACGTCAGTAGGCCTAATATTTACAAACCATCAGTAGGTTTCGTTTGAACTGAACCGATAGGAAGTGAAATACAAGCTGGGTACAAATTGAAAAAAAAATAAGATTGATAAATAAAGAATAAAAAATACACATGGTTGACAAGTTCCGTTGGGCTACATGTTCGTTCCGATGTGGTTTCAATGGCGGATCTATAAATTATTTCAGTGCTTGCGATAGCAGTAGACTTTTTTTTCTGAAACTTTATTGATGAAACATATTTTTAACAGAAATGTTTCAGCATTATCTGCATTTTTTTATTTTAGCAATAAAGTGTCTAAATCGGAATCTGGAGTTATACTAGTACATTTGGGCATTTGTACATGATTCATGTTTTTTTTTCGACATCACTGATTTATGACACTGAAAAAATAATTGTGCATCGATGTTAACAAGATTAACTTGCAGAAATTTTATTTATATATTTGCATGGATATTTTAATATTGTTTTAAGTTTATTTATTTATATGTACAAATACATGCGTAAATGACACTCAAGGGAGCTAACTATGAAATACCCGACACATCAAATTCATTACAGTGACAAATTCGATAAAACGTCACGTACTATATATATATATATATATATATATTCTATATATATCATTATATATATATATATATATATGTGTGTGTGTGTGGTGTGTGTGTGTGTGTGTGTGTGTGTGTGTGTGTGTGTGTGTGTGTGTGTGTGTGCGCGCGCAATGATATTCACCTATTGCAGCTGCTCAAAATACATTGTAAGACGTTGAGGCAATATAAGACAGGGAATTGCATTAGTTTATTTACCATTACTAATGATAATTATTATATTTTTTTTCTGACGGAAAATATTTCATCTAAAAAAATAATTATTGATGTCAACAGCTAAAGTGTGCATTATAATAAAAGAGAGTACATAATGAAATTATATCACGTCATTTACATCCTATGCCTTTGCACAGAAGACTTTTTGGCGGCAATTAAAATTCTTATTTTACTTTTCAACTACTCTCTATGCTATGATTTTATAGATTAACATATAATTTGCAGGCTGTCATTATTCTTTTATTTTTTCTATCGTTTTTAGGAAAGTATGGAATCCCGAAAATTAGCGAGACACTAACGAACCTAAACCGGAAAATCAGATACATAGACATAAATAGCTATTTGCCAAATATTTATGTATAACACAGTTAAGCCATTTTCAAAGGCAAAAGCAGAAGTACTCTTGCCACGCACTGATATTAAATATATATGTTCCTCTGCCTCTAACAATGTCTTAGATTTGATATTTATAAAAATTGGCAAATGTCCTCTATTTAGTTACGAAAACGGTTCTTATCATTATGTTTTCCAAGTGATTATTCTCACTGTTCTAGCAAAAATACCAAGGGAACAGGACCAATGGCAAGTGTTGAATACGATGAGAGGCAACAGGTACCCGGTCACCAATGGGTCAACATTAGGTTTGTGTTAAAGTACAGCATTTGGAATAGGAATTTAGTGTTATATATTGATGATATATCAGTTATGTCGGCACATAGATCTTCAATCACAAAACGACGGCAATACGCACTCCACCTGATGGGAATTGTAAATATCAATTAATATTAAATCGCTGAAAATTGTAAGTCTACAGGATTTGCCCAAATAAATTCTATAAAATGTTAGTCTTTTATTGCTTTAAATGTTAATTTTCAATACGTAACTGTTGTGTGCCCGTGTGATAAAAACTGGTTGACGCGTCACTTTAAGTTAAGATAATATATATTTACATATATATTAAAGTAGGTTGCAGTCTAGTTTTCTATTTTCCCTATGCTGGAACTAGCCATGTTCAAGTCTGTGTATAACATTACTGCCAATGATTGTCAGTGTAGTTCGTCGCGCACTTAATCTTTTTAAATTAAGCTGTATTATTTTTGATATGCAAAATCAACAAATCAACAGAAGTAAATATTTGGGTTTTTTTTCTCAGAAAATACGTTATATTCATTGTTCTTAGTCAGCACGCTGCCTGGTTTTGTTAGTCTAAACAAAAGTCGATCTCGGAAAGTATAATAACCGTTTCTTTAAATAAAATGATTGGTACTCTAAAATGAAAATACTTTGCAGTGTCTTTATAACATATACGTACACATTTGATTGGCCGACGGACGATATCTCATCTACCTTAATCATCATCGGAGAGAGTAGTTAGCGTCTTTATAAAACACAAAGAAAATTCATGTTCATATCAAACTCATTTGTCGGTCATTATACATATTTCTGGGACCTTGTACATATGATCTGCATACTAACGTTAATGAATTGTTTTAGGGTAATTAAGAACATTATCTGATTTTGAATCCATTAAACTACCCTGTATGTTATTATATTACACTTTAATTTCGTATTGTTGTTCCCATCATAATGATATTAAAATGTTTATTCTCTCCTCAGTCGTCGACAATTATGAGAGGGCCAAAATCAAAGAAAACGACCTTGTGGATTATCTTGAATCAAAACGAAGTATGTGTTACTGAGTAACATTTAAGATAGGAATTATTTTTTTTTTATATGATGATATGTCAGTTATGTCACATCAAAGGATCTAGTTTCTGGAACCCTCTGGGATCCAATCTCTGTCCGTTGTTGAATTTCGTTTCTTTTATTTTCAGTCAATCAATATTTTTAATTTTGAAAGGATAAATAAGCCCTAATTCATCACTGGTAAAATTAAAATAAAAAAACAGGATTTACCTCAAGAACAAGGCGAGCATTATCGAGAACAGCATTCAGCTTATATCAGATGATTTTTTCCATTATTATAGGATTTCGAAAATCACCCTATAATTGTTATACTTTTGAATGATAAAAAAAGTTATTTATTTTCTCGAATATTTAAAATACCCTTATATATAAGTAGATCATCTATGATTAAAAGATTAAAAGAGCACACCAGCAAAGTTTTCGGCATTTTTCATTTTTACGACTTATGCTTGTTGACACACATTTTTTTTTTGATACGGATAATCAATGTGATATCTGACCAAGTTGTTATTTTGTATCTGGAAGCTGGATAGTTCCACCTTAGGTTTAAAATTTTCAGAATTATTTCGTGAAAATTGCGAGTCGATCTTCCAAGAATATGAAAGGATACATGTGATGTTTGGCAATTTTAAGCAGAGTCCTTCACTAAATTATAACTGGTATTACACAAAAACAAAAGAGTACAGGGAAATAAATGTTGCCATGTACTCACCTGTTATTTATTATGAAATAGAAAATAGGAATGTAGAGTAGTATCTTAATGTTACCCCTGAAGCCGATTCCCTAATTTGAAAAAAAAAAGTATCTATATCCACACTGTATATCTACCACAGCTCTTGGCTGTACAGTCTATACGATATTTACATATTTACGATTCAAGTCGTCTGACTTGGGACAAGAATGGGTAACAATTGTATTACCTGATCCTCTTGTGAAAATTATTATTTCCTCCCATCCCATGATCACCCACCTGAAAATCTTTGTCAGACTCTATTTATTTGTCATCTTCATTAACTGTCATTGAGTTCCTCGCAAGTTGATGCATGTTTTTGTTAGTAAGTGATTTCGTGAATTAATGTTGTCGGGATAAAGGATTCAGAGAAGACGACGTTTTCAAACGTTGCATTATATTGATAGTGGATTACCATTCTACTGTCAGAGAAATAGATATATCGGAATACCTGGAACATGCAGCGTATTTAAAAAAGAAATCGTCGTGTTTTTCGTATAGCTTAGTTCCTAATTCTCCGTCTGTGTTTATATTAAGTAATATCTCGCAGTATGAAGCGTATGAGCTTCATTCTGTTGCATCTTTAATTTCTAGTTTTTTGGGATATATCGCATTAACAGTTGTATGCAAATTGTCATTATTAATTGACAAATCGTCGTCGATATATCTGAACTAACTTTTTCTTCTTTTAATTCA
>BROG01002285.1:0-11785 GCA_030159075.1 Atrina japonica | reverse complement strand
TGCCTCGGGGATATGTGAAAAAAATAGGTTGTCCCTCATCGAACGTGCCTTGATGTCAGAAATCAATATGTATGCCCCTTTTTACTATGTCATCATAATTGTACTTTAATATTGTTAAAAGCTTAGGGGAAAGATATTGGTGGGGTCGGATCAGACCGAATATTTTTAAAAATCAAACAATAGATGACATAGCTTTGTCTCTTTAAACATTTTATTGGTAAACAATCCAACTATAAAACTTCTGTACCATCCCAGAAAAGGAAAAGTCCTTTTTTTCTTTTTTTTTTAAATGTGCTGACCGAGAATTTTATTTCTCCGCACTGCATTATTACAGAAACTGATGCTGGAAATATATAAAATATTCATCTGTCAGTTCATTGTTTTCATCCGTAGGAGCGTTGATGTTGGTCTCTTCATTTTTCACATTACTCTCAGTGATATGGAGGAAGGAGGAAAAACTGTACGACGGAAGTGCAGAAATGGCTATCATTGAAATGATGAATGCAGAATCATTTACTCAATCGACTCTTCTAGAGAATAAAGCGACACTAACAGCAAAAGAGAGCAGACTACAAAATGATGAACAGCGAATATCAGATCCACTTATGAAAAAAGAAACATCAAATTGAAATTGATTAAACTAATTTTAAAACATATTTTACAATATATTTGATTCTAAAGACACGGGTAGAGACAATGAGAGAGCCATTAGCCTATTCCGAGGGTGAAATAAACGTATTTTTAAAATATATATTCTGTTTTGATTAAATAAAACAGAATGTAGTTAATCCTTTAGTTTAAATTCAAAGATTCAATTCAGTGAATGACGTCACATCATATACACGGAAAAGATCCAACCCTACACAAGGCATTTCTGTTATCTCTTAATGTATTGGATGGTTATTTTTGTTTTTATACTGGAGACATTTCACGTTTTTACATTTTATTATCGTGTAAAACTACATGTATTTGTAAAACAATAATTTATAAATACCTTTTTGTTGTAAACTTGAGAGGTAATTATATTATATTTGAGGAAAACGAGCAAATTTAAAACTTTTACAAATGTACTAATTGACGATGTATTTCGGTACATAATTTATACTCTGAATAATTGTTTATTTTGACTGTGTTTACATCACACTGATTGATTTTACGGTTAATCGGTGAAATTAAATTTTCAACGGTTTTTTCTTCTTTCGTAAAATATTAAAGAAGAATAGAGGTGTCGCTTTTTTAGTCGACAAGGAAATTTAAAAACAAAGGGAAATTTATAGAATGTTTATACATCTAAATTGATTCTTATGCAATGACAACGTAAGTAATCGTATGTCTATATTAATATATAAAAATCTCAGATACCAAAGTATAAATCAATAGGATGTCCAGGACATAGATACAAATCCGGTAAAAATGGACAAACACGGACCTCTGGAAACCAAGAGGTGGGATCAGGTGCCATGGAGGAGTAAGCATCCCCTGTCGACCGGTCACACCCGCCGTGAGTCCACAGTCAAGTCCAATGAAACACGTGAGGAGTGTATCCTCGTCACAATTGGTACAGACGTCTCAACAACCGCCAACGAAAAGGCAACTCAACATTTCACTTAGTGAAACAGAGTAGTCGCAAACAAGACTATTATATAGCGACCATAAAATTTGCGGAACGTTGACATTAAACGCGGTTTTCGATATCCCTGTGTCAATAATTTGTCAGTGAGTAGTTTACCTCTGTATATGAAATCTTCATATGTTGTGCACGCCCTGGCATATCGGATCATTTGTGAAATATAAACTCCATATGCAGGTGACTGAGGGATATTACTACTTAAATGTGGAAAATTTACGATGGGAAAGCCGAAATCGTCGCGTTTATCGTATAGCTTAGTTGCTAATTTCCCGTCTGTGTTTATATTAAGTAAAATGTCTAAGTATGAAGCGTGTGTACTTGATTCTGTTGTATCTTTAATTTCTAGTTCGCTGGGATATATCGCATTGACATATGTATGAAAATTGTCATTATTAATTGACAAAACGTCGTCGATATATCTAAATGTCAAATTAAAGGACACCGCTAACTTTTTCTTCTTTTGATTCAGCAGTTTCTGAATGAAGTCTGCTTCGTATGAATAAAGGAACAGGTCGGCCAATAAAGGAGCACAATTGGTTCCCATAGGAATGCCGACAGTTTGTTGAAAGACCACGTCTCCGAACATTACAAATATATTGTCTATTAGAAATTCCAGCATGTTTTTTATATCAACTTCAGTATACTTATGTGTAGAATCAGAGTGGTGTTTGACGAAATAAGTATCCTGATAGCCAATCACTAGATATTTAAATTTTCGGGTACCACCTTTAGTGAAAAAGCAGTTGTCTATGATGCTAAAAAGTCTTTCTTTTAATTTTTTATGTGGAATAGTAGTGTAAAGAGTTGAGAAATCATAAGTTTTGATACTGTGAATTCGAGAAAAATTATGTGCCTTCAAATTTTCTAAAAGCTGTTTAGAATTTTTAAGTATCCACATCTGATTTACACCGCTTCTGGAATAAGCAACTGTACAGTATTTTTGAAGTTTCTTCTTAACAGCTGTCAATATCTTGGTAAGGAGTAAAGATAAAGGTTTGGTAGAACATTTGCTGGATCCTGCTATGTATCTTTATTTGTAGCAATAATTGTCGTTCATGTTTTATATATACAGGTCTACCAAGGTAAATTGGCAGATGTTTACAAACACAACGAGTCTGAATCAAATCATAACAGGGATGACAAGCTACTTGTCGTCACAAAAGAATTAGAAAGCAATATGTTTTACCTGTGCAACCTATTTTTGGAAATTAGACCATATTGTTTTGGTTTTTGATTGAAACCGGATGTGCCACTTTACATTGTACACTAATACATGTATGTTATTGTTTTATCAGTATCATTTATTTCGCACTGATAGCACCATCTAATTCTAAATTCTTCAAAAGTTAAGATCGTCATCTTTATACAGTGGTTACTCCTAGACGGATTTCGCTATACATTTAGATTTATTATTTGGCCTTCTATGACATCTATCGAAATTAGAGATCATAAGATGAAGATCAAAACGGTCGTGTTGAGCATTATAACTTTGGTATTATGTTTATAATATTTAGTTACTATACTTATATGAATTAAGACATTACCTTGAAGCGAGCGCAGCTTTGTCATTGTAACATCGCAATGTAACATTATTTGCATCGGGTAAGGAAAACCATATGGTTTATAGTTTTGCATTTAATGTATGTACAGCTCATTTCTACCCCTTACCATAAAGTGCTCGCTTAAAATCATGCTGAAGTTGTTACCAAATTATAAGTAAAGCATATTTGGTGATGTTTTATTTGAACGATAAGATGTTTGTAAGCCGTTTGTCTAGGCTGTTACAAATCTGGCTATTATGGGATCGGGCTGTCATATCTAGCCTGTTACTAATCTGGCTATTACGGGATCGGGCAGTCCATAAACCTATTGTACTCGGCAGCCATGTTTCTAAGAAGCCGTACGCTGAGCCTCGTGTATGATGTACCGAATGAAACGTGTTGAAGCCCATACTACACACCGGAAGACTCTGACCGTAAGAGGGCGCTGTAATTATTGGACTTGACTCAAGTTGCAACATTTGTCGATGGGGGGGGGGGGGGGGGGGGGGGGGGGGGGGGGGGGGGGGGGGGGGGGGGGGGGGGAAGAGCCCTTATTTTCGATAAACAGCTGTCAAACTACTGTTTATTCGCCAGAATTTTATTTACGCGAAATTTTGCGAGAACACTCGCGAAGATAAAATTATGGCGTAATGAAGTAAAATAATAGTTTTAAGAAATGGACATTCGAAATCGCGAAAATATCATGTCGCGAATAAATTTCGAACTTGTGTATCGCGAACATTTCTTGATTTACAGTATCAAGTCTGATGTATGTCTTTAACATGTGGTGACGCGTGTCAAAATAAAATTTGATTTATAACAATTGAGTTTGTCGGTAAAATCGTGTTGCATTCATCTTTAATTTATGACTGTAATAATAGAAATTACAAATACTTGTCAATATCGATGAATGTTTGAATAGTGCAATACCATTAAGTCTTCCGTTTCGTCAACTAATAAAGCAAAACAAACAAGTTCAACAACGGGAACGAGCCAACAAGAAATAATAAGGGAATGATAGAATATTATAAAGTAGGTACCTAAGAAAAAGAAAATAACAAAAAGACAACTGAGTAAAACAAAACCAAAAATAGACTGCACCCTTGATAAATATGACTCAAAAGATTAGGCAGATAAAAAGTGAATATATCTATTCTTTACGGTGGAGATAATGATTGTTAGTGTGACATTTTTGTAATAAATTTTCTGAAGATATAATTTTTATCGCTGTCATTCACATTGTTTGCACAAACGTACTTTTAAACTAATGTCTGAATATAAGGAATAACCTGTTTTCGTAATAAATGCATGTAACCTATGTTATTCTGTTAAGTGACATGCAAAGCATTAAGGGTATTGCTGTCAGCATATGATCATATCAAGCAATAAGTATGTAATAAGTCTCAAGTAATTTAAACCAACAAGAGTTAATTTTTATCAAACAAACAAACAATGCAGATTTAATGTATAGTTTAAGGATTTAATCATATGGAAACACATACGCTCCTTTGATTTTAGGTTTTTTTTCAACGCGAGAATGAAGAGAATAATTGCATCATTAGTTGACAAAGCAGGATGTCCAACCTAAACTGAGCATCAGAATAATTGCATCAGTAGTTGACACACCGGGATGTCCAACATAAACTGAGCATCCGAATAATTGCATCAGTAGTTGACACACCAGGATGTCCAACATAAACTGAGCATCAGAATAATTGCATCAGTAGTTGACCAACTGGGATGTCCAACCTAAACTAAGCATCAGAATAATTACATCAGTAGTAGACCAACCGGGATGTCCAACCTAAACTAAGCATCAGAATAATTGCATCAGTAGTTGACAAAGCGGGATGTCCAACCTAAACTAAGCATCAGAATAATTGCATCAGTAGTAGACCAACCGGGATGTCCAACCTAAACTAAGCATCAGAATAATTGCATCAGTAGTTGACAAAGCGGGATGTCCAACATAAACTGAGCATCCATAATTACATCATTTTCCCCAGTCCTTAGAAAGCGATTGCTTAGAAAAAATTAATTCACTTTACTCAGATTGCCTCTATAATTACCTGGCTTTTTTTATGAAATGGAAAAAAGTGCTTCTCCTCCTGAAAACATTACATATTACAAGATAAGGGGATAAAAGAGAGAAAACTCTTGTAATTTAGTAGAGTTAGTACTAATTTGCAAAAATTCAGCTTCACAATCATTAGGTCAAAGATATAAGGAAAGGGGGCAGGTAAAATATCCCTATCAGTGCTGATAGGTTCAGAAGGTTTACCAGTGAGAGGTGCAAATTTTATTTAACATGATAAAGATTTTACCTCGAATTCCAATTTAGAACTCTTATTTCATAATTTAGTTAATGGAGTAGTATGCTTTTTTAAAGTGAACATACATTTTATATGTGTGTTTTTCAGTGAGACAATGAAGTGAATAAAATGCATCTGTAGTCGACTAGACTAAAATCCATTTCGAGCATCCGTTAATAATTTCTTCCTGGCGATATTCGGATGTCGTCCGTCAGGTGTTACAGAAATATAATCTTCTGAAACTTATAAGCCCATTGACACTCTGCTTATTAAACTGTGTGTATAAAAAACAAATAAACAAAATCCGACAAAATAGAAAACATGGGCGCCACGGCTAAAAATGACAGTTTTAAATTAAAACAGCAATTCCTCAAAACAATTGGATCGTATAGATTTGCATAAGGTCAATACGATCCCTTTTCTGTTTTAAGCAGATCTTGTAATATTAAATACTAAAATGGAAGGAGAACGTGTTGGCATCAAGATAGTAAGAACGCAAAGATGTAAAACATTTTAACATGATCGAAATTGTCAAGAGCCCGGTTATAGGAGTTATTTTCCTTGATAAGAGGGTTATGACTGTAGACAAAGATTCTACAAAATGTGAACATGACAGAAATTGTGATGTGACAGCTTATGGGAGTTACTTTCCTTTTTACGTGGATTTGTCATAATTTGTGGTTATCTTGATAATTCTATGTTATAGAGAGAGTGTGAACAAAACGCAAATATAGGAAGAAAACAATCAATATGACCAAAATCGTCAGGTTGCCCTACTGGGAGTTATCTTCAATTTTAGCAGATTTTATATGGAGCATTATGTGTAAGAAACGATCATGTTAAGCTCACAAAGATCTACTAATTTAAAAATTCTTTGTTTTTTTTTAGCTTTAATATTCCTGTAATTACAATATCATCTTGCATGTCTGCTTCAACACGTGTTTACATATGTCCATGTTCTACATTTATCATGTTGACAGAAATCAATTTCCGAAGACTCCTTTACCGCGTCAACCACATTTTCTAGAACGTTCGCATTCGTTTCCAGGCACTAAAAGTTTTTATTTATATTAGCTCAGTAGTCAGTCTATTTCTTGAGTTCATTCTTTGAAGGTTTATTGTCCAGTTATACATACGTACATTGCACAAGGTAGTATATATACTATTTTGTTGTTTCATGGTTGGGTTAAACTCGGGAACATATATATTTATTTACATAAAATCTACAAATTATCTTCTTTTCTTTACACATTAAGGTTTTCGTGATAAACACAACAAAGTTCTCTCACGGTATAAGCAAAATAATCATCTATCACAAGTTGTTATGAAATGTCACAGGAGCCAATATCGACTCAATTTACCAGTCCGGTGACATCTATCCAGAGCTAATACCGACTTGATTTACCAGTTTAGTGACATCTGTCCACAACCAATACCGACTTGATTTACCAGTTCAGTGACATCTGTCCATAACCAATACCGACTTGATTTACCAGTCCGATGAAACCTGTCCACAGCCAATCCTGACTTGATTTACCAGTTTAGTGACATGTCACATTTTCAATATCGACTCGATTTACCAGTCAGGTAACATCTGTCCGCAACCAACCCTGACTTGATTTACTAGTTCAGTGTCATATCATATTTTCTATGCCAGCTTGCTTCACCAGTTCAGTGACATGTCAAATTTTCAATACCGACTTGATTTACCAGTCTGGTGACATGTCACATTTTCAATATCGACTCGATTTACCAGTCTAGTGACATCTGTCCACAGCCAATACCAATTTGATTTACCAGTCCGGTGACATGACACATTTCAATATCGACTCGATTTACCAGTCCGATAACATCTGTCACATTTTAATATGGACTCGATTTACTACTCCGGTCAAATCTGTCCACAGCCAATACCGACTTGAATTACCAGTTCAGTTTTCGTGACTAGGAATTGCTTTTGTTTGAATTATATATAAGGGAACCTATTAAAACGATTTTTATTTTTTATTTTTCAGAATTTTTACAGTCTATAAACAAGTGTGAAAATAGATTCATTCCATTCACACTTAAACAAGTGTGAAAATATATTCATTTCATTTATTCATTCATAACCTACACCATACAGTTCATATAATCTTATGCAAAGGAGTAGCCTACTAATCCGATTTTCTAATTTGGTTTATTCTTTGCATTATGCTTCCTACATTAGTGTTTTCTTATCTATTTCATCAACTGCCTATACATGTTTTTACTTTACCACCATTAGATTCATGATATATATTCAATACATTTTTGTTGATGATCATTGCCTGGTGAGCATTTGTAACGCGAAACACGTGTCGCAATGTAAGTAAATAAAACTCAAAACTATTTTGTGATGTGGCATTTTTTATTTTGATTTTTAATTTCTTTACATTGGACTTTTAAAAAGTTTGTATATATATATATATATATATATATATATATATATATATATATATATATATATATATATATATATATATGAGAATGTATTGCAACTTTAATATTTAAATTATACGCCATTTAACTGTATTGTGTTGAAAGAAGGAGAGACTTTTAAGTTTAAATACAAATCTTGTTTTAAGAGGTTCAAAATACTGCGTTCCGTTACTTGACAACAGAATTTCTGTTAAGTAATGAATTCTACATTTAACATTGCTCCGATTCCATGCAATACTTTAGCTTTATTTTATTGCACTACCAAGTAGCGTAGCATGTCTCTCTGTAACTCACTGTTTTTACAAACATTTGCTAATTCATTTGGTTAGAACAAAATTTATATAAAGTGTGAATTGATTCAATCATAATGAATACAGTTAATCTGTAAGTTTGTTTACGTAATTATTTGTTGTAAAAATTGTCTTTCTACAATAAAGCTGTATGGGAAGTCACAGCGAGAAAAAAATATTACGAGATTTATATGCTAAATATAAGGGGAGGACTAATCGTCCTCTCTGGCGTAAAAGTCAGGACGTTTTTCCTGCCCGAGGATAGATATGTAATATCCCTGAGTCTTTGATCGATATTTACTTACATAAGGGAAAATGATTCTCACAGTCCCAAACAAAATTACAACAGGCACAGCCGGATGTGTGTCTACGTCAATTAATATTACTTCCTCTCTCCTCTCTGTTCGGTAAATGGACACCAATGGCTATTTTCCTACTGATTAAAAATTAATACAGCAAATTAAAACAGAAACGCGTGCTGAGGCTATTTTGTGTTTATGTATCTCCCGCTTCTGATAACGTGGAACACTTTACATGTTTCAGCATCAAGAACAAATCAATACCTCATTGTGCTCGTATGCCCAACCTGGGAGGAAGAAGATAAGTCAGTTAGTATTATTACTCGAATATGGCTTGAACAAAGCTGAATATTTGATACAGACTACGTAAGTTATCTGAATCAAATAATTTATATTTGTGTATGCATTTATAGATTTGTTGATAGCAGACGAACGACAGATTTAGTGTTTGCAACCAGCGATATATATTAGCTTTATATATCGCTGTTGCAACTAAGCGTACCTGTAACAAAAAATTAACTTTACAACTGAAACATGATAATTTAATATGCAAAGGTGTCAAAAGCTGAAAGAGGGCTATAATATAAATGATTCGGCTTGTGCTGTGCTTCCACCAATCAATCCCGGATTGATGTTACTGTAGTTGGTTTGTCAGAGTCAGGATCTTACTAGTAAATACGGGTCAAAGGTTGGTTGGATAGATATGTTCCAACCTAAGCGTAAGCCGAGGTTAGGATATAGACCCAACCCATCCAACACTGGTACTTTGTATTATCTGGAACTCAAATGTAGTACTTGTTATCTTGTTATTTTTCTCGTATAAATCTAGCTTTACTTATTTAGTATATATATATATATATATATATATATATATATATATATATATATATATATATATATATATATATATATATATATATATATATTCTACACTTGGGAGACATGGGTCCCTATGAATATCAGTGACGATTATGTAATATTTGAATGAAAATATCAGCGTGAGAGAAGAAGAGACATTTCACTAAAAACTGTTTTACTTTTAAATGACATTGATTTGGTGACGATTGCTAACAATGGAAAAGTTTGCAATTGCTCGAATATCTATTTGGGATCATATATGACTAACGACACGGACAAAATGAAAGTCAAATTTTCGGGACGATCTGTCGCTTCATCAGGACAAAACAATTAAAATAACATGAAAAAATCGTACACGTACACACTCTCACGCAAACACTCACTCTCACACACACACACACACAAAACTAGAGAGTGAAAGAAATGCTACATATTACAAGTATAGTGTGATAAAGTAATAAATAAATGAAAATGGAAATCACACAAAAGGATAACTGAAAAGGTAAACTCAAACTTCCAACGAAATGTGAATCGAACTAAATCTAAGTGAAAATAACAAGCTTCAACTGAGATTGACTTACGTCTTTTGACTTTATCTGTAGATGAAGTATATGAAGTAATTTTGCAGTTTCTTGTAATTTTCACTTTGGTCTAGTTCGATTTATTATACCTTCTGTTAAAATCTCGTAATCTGATTGGATTGGTTGAGAGATGTGAAAATTTTCAATGTCACCCGCTCACTTAACAAAGATAAAGAAGCCAAAAATTTTCCCATGCGCCAAAGTTATGCGTGTACGGTTCATCACATTGAGCCAGGGTTACATTCCAAAAAATGTCACATGCGCCAACGTTATGCGTCCCAGTACTGTTCGTCCCAGTACTGAGAGTTTTTCGTCGTCGCCAAAACGTTTATAGGCTATTTGTTTTTTTATTTGATATGTTAAAGGAAACAAATATGACACTTGATATAATAAAATAGATATTACATTCATGACAGGCTGATATTGAATATGTTCACCCCTCTGAAAGCCCTGTTGCCTTAGGCTTCGCCTCGGTCAACAATACTTCCTCGGGGTGAAAATATTCAATACCAGTCTCTCACGAAGGTAATATTTATGTAATATACGCCAGTGTATGTGTGTGTGGCTGTTTTGAATTTGAAGTATTGTTAAGTAGTGTTATAGATCTTTTATGTTGTTAACCTATGTACGCGTCTGTCTACTTTTAGAGTAACGCAAGGTACATTCTCGTAAATTGTGGGTGAAAATCGACATGGAAATGTTATCAGTATTACAATAAAGATAGCTATACATGACTGATCAGTAGGCCAAGTTGACAAAAAAAAAAAAAAAAACAAAAAACTAGGAGATATCAAGTATATTATTCGTAAATGATAACGGCATCGTCAGCATGTGTAGTGTTGCTGTACAATGACCCAGATCTTGAATAAGCATAATTTGTATTTGAAACGAGGAATAAAGAGTAAACGCAAAAACGACAAAGAAGTTTTAAATTAATGTTCATTGGGGCAAAATACATCGACTTCAGCATATGGTAACACAACAAAGTTGCATTGTGTAAATTAGTAAGCATTTTATGTATCAGAAGTACATGGAAATTATTAGGTGAAGTAAACACTACACGTAAGTAATGTTATTCCCGTCTGTCAATTTGAATTGTATTTTAACATTACAGAGATAGGGTACCATTTTTTATATTCTGATATTGATCCACAAAATATGTTTAAAAACTAAGTATGTGTGTGTTTGTGAATGTGTTTATTTATGGCTTTGTTTTCAATGAGAAGTTAAAGGTACGTTCATAAGCATTGTTATAAATGTAAACTCAAGTCAAATTATATGCATCCTGGGAAATCACAAGAAGATATCCAACTAAATTACGGGCCTCTACTCAACACTCTACTTAAAGTCGTAACGGGTATGCTCATTTCTACAACTAGTTTTCTTTTAACCTTGTATTATTGACTTAAATGAAAATTCTGGTGTATGGACAAAATATTGAAAGGTTTTAGTTTAGAAAATACGAATGTCATTTGAAACGGCGTCCTACTTTATCAACATCAGTATTTACATCGTGTTGTCCTTTTCAATACTCGCGGTTACGTTTTTCGCTCTATTAAGAATTTTAAAAGTGTTTCGATAATAGACCAACGTAAACAAATTTTGTTGCTTTATTCCATGTACTTCTTTGCAGCAGTTTTGAATTGTTAAATGATAAAATGATTAAACCCTAAATGTAGATTGCATTTTTTCAAAATGAACTGCAGAGATTGAATTCAATTTGGAGATAGTTATCGTCCGGTCTGTCCATAGACATATTTGTATGTACTGATATTGATTGTAACATTTAAGGATTGATTTTCATTTTTTGAACA
>BROG01002284.1:0-11831 GCA_030159075.1 Atrina japonica | reverse complement strand
CCATGCAATACGTAATGTTGTATTACACTGTGGTTCGATACGGGAATTTCGCCGGAGCTACTTTTCGAAATGGGATTTCATGTCATCCAAAATATTTGATGGCGTCATAAAAAACAGAGTGAATTTTAAAGTGTATACATATAGATGGATAAAGGACATGTAATACATACAATATAACACAAATGTTTCTTTCCGTACCATAACATATGTCCATTTTTGTCTATATTTGAGAACACTTCGATAAAACGTCAAAAACTGATTGACTGTGATGTTGATTTCAGATTCACCAATAAAATCAGTACTGTGTCAATTTGATAACGAAATTGCATGCACTATTATCCATTTCAAGCAGAGTGCCAATATTAGTGTGCATTCCCTAAAACTAAAAAAAAAATGTTAAACTCCATGACAAGAAAAATGAGGGTAAATTGAAATTTGAAATATTGAATATTTATTACATTTATTATATTTTTAAAATCATATACCAGTTAATTAGTTAATTGATCACGGGAACTTCCAGCGTGCAAATCAAATAATAAACTCTTTTAAAAAGTATGGTAATAATGACTCGAAAACGAGGGCACGGCACCCCCCCCCCCCCCAAAAAAAAAAAAAAAAAATAATAATCTAACAGAGAATCAGCACCGATATGTACACGGAAGTGAGTAGCTGTAAATCACGTCTCAAATAGTTGCAGGTCAGTAATGCCATGACACAACTTGATCCCGACGGATAAGCAACTGACCAAATTTCGGACCGCGGCGACGAGAAATATTTAGTTAATCAGATCGATAAGCTAAGGTAAAAATGTCTTGTTATTCTTTTATGAACACATTTTCTTTTCATTCACAAACTTTGAAAGACATCTGATCACTGATTTATGAGAAAGACGGTTTTAAAATATGTACCGAGTTTTGGTCCTTTTGGCGTTATTTGGAGGCCGATATCATAATTAGGTCAACTGATATCTGTGTTAATGTTTCGATTTCTTAATATTTAGGGGGGTGTCACCTTTTTACGGGACAAAAATAACTTGCAATTTTCACGGTACACGGTACACAGGAATTACTTTTTAATATTCCCATCACGGTGTAAGATTCTATTACTCTCAGGTACCGAGCGTAAATACGTTGCTCCGCCTACTTCTAAAATATTTTCTGTCTACATCTGTCTAACATAAATTCACTGTTTAAAGCCAAGATAACTACGCACAGATCATGTGTATGTTTGGCTACTCCCTAATACTTGAAAAAAAAACAAACAAAAAACAAAACAAAACAAAGAAAAGAACAAAACAAAACAGAAATAAAAGCCAACCCCCCCCCCCAAATGAATTATGTATTATAGGGATAGAAAACATTTTTATAACTGACGATTATTACGGTCTCATTGTTATATGAATACAGATGCAACCATGTCTCCGGTGTGGCTACATTGTATCTTGTTAGGTGTTTGTATTTACAAATTGCTAAGTTCAGATAAATAAAGAAAGCTGCTTTCAGTGCGTGCTTGGCATGCTAAAAATAAACACATCTATAGCCAGACGTTGGTTTATAAACCCAAAATTTGATACAAATATTCGCTAGATGCTTAAATTCGCGAACAAGTCCGTTCTTGCAAAATCAAAGTGATTTGTAGTGCATTGTTGCTTGGGAAAGTTGTTACTAGCACTATCGACTATGCAGTATCATCTGTCAATTTATTTATTCAATTTTTTCAAACGACTAAACAGTTTTTGACTTCGTTTGATGGCATTTTGGTCTAATAATGTTGTGGAAAGACAGGGGCAATAAAGACATATATTGCAACTGTTATAAAGAATTGGACCTGCTTCGTCACGTTTCTATACGTTTACCTCTCCATTTGTTTTGTCCGATCCACATAATATGCACATAATATGGCGCGGCGGAGTAACCTTTTGATTATCATTAAGGGGATTCTACTCACTTTTCGGTTATGACAAGCTGTACGGGGAAAATGTTTTATTCTTCACTGTATAGTCTCGTATGTACGATGATAAATAGGAACGATAACTCTAGCCAGTGTAATTTTAATGTTATGTTTTATTATCTACAATTTAAACTCGTCCAGGTCAAGAAAGGGTTCACCAGACTCCACCCCGCCAGATTATTTGAATTTTACCATAGACAGATGTTCATAAATTGTAACGTTAATTGTATGCCAATTGACATTGCCACGCATATCTTTTATGGTTGTATTTGAATTCCTGTCGTTTTCATCTGATATTGATATTAAAGATACAACGTTGACACAAGTTTCGACGTCAATGCATTGATGAAAAAATGAGAAAACGATACTATCGCCGATAGTCTTCCTAATTTTGCGATAGGCGATATAGTATCTAAATAGATCCTTAAATAGATCCTTAAATTTACGAAATGCTGGCACACTTTTCTTCCCGTTTCTACGCAATAAAGTACCTACAAAACTGCGACTAACTGAGGCAAGCTCTATTATCACATTGTAATAAATATACGTCTGTCAAATAAACAATATTGTAGACCCAGAATTTGTTGAAAATAGATAAGCGGAGAAAAGTCCATAATTGTGGTGCTATTTTATTCAGGAAATCTAATAGTGGTACCGACGAAAGTAACGAGGGTTGCTTGGTTACCATATTTGGGAAGACAAACTTGACTGAGCGCATGTGCTTCATAGTAGAGATAATATGTACAAAAGATACATGCTGATGTTTATTGATGCATTGTTTTAAACACGACTAGCGATACAAAAACATGATTAATTTACAATATGAATTTAATAAAAATGTATTTACAAAATAATAAAAATTGTTACCACCATATTAGATCCTTAGTGAATGACAAATCAACATGGAAATCGAGGAAACATGAACTTAATATCAAATTGTTGGGCTTTTCTTAATAGTATTGACAAAGGTTTGTTAAGGTCACAATATTATCGCAATAATAATTTCAACTCTCGACATTTTATCGCAAAGGTATAAAATACTAAGGTAAAATACGATTGTACATTTTGATTCTCTAAGTGCACGAAAAGTATTTCAACTAGCAATTTAAATATGTAGTAACATAATGGATGTTTTACACGTGCATAACTAATTATCAAAGGACACAAACATTATCAACGTTTACATTAGCGGTTGGTACGAACTTATGCTTTCTCTGCAAAGAACCTATACAAGTCAATTGTTTTGGGGACTTTTTCCTTGGTATTCCTTACCCCGCTTATATTCTGAATATTTGATAATAAAAATAATACGTTATTGTGCACGTGTTGCCATTGTGAGATCGTTAGACTCGCGATAAATACTTTCGGCTTAACGGACCTCCAATACTGAAGAACGTTAAAACGGAAATAGCGGATTTGAATTGCCACCCACTTATTTTATGTTGAAGTAATGTAAATTGAAAATGCGTAAATATGCAAATATTTATTGTAATCAATTGCCATTAAATGATTATGTACTTTTCTATTACAGAGATCGACATGTCAGTTCAAACAGATACCAATAAATATGTGCAATGGATTAACACTGACGACTAAGAAAACTGCATATCATAGTGTGCGAACACAACTAGCCAGATTGTAAAATGAAAATACATTTTGTTTAAGAAAATGGTGTGATTAAAAGTGATGAATAAACATTCAAGGATGTGATTGGAAGTGATATTTTTTTCAATTTCGAAACAAATTTTTTTTTTTGATTTTTGAAAATAAGTTTCACCGATACGTCCGATTCCCAGTACCGGGTCATACCATATAGTAGTGACTGTTTCTTCGCCAAACATTTGTTATAGGAATTGCAAGTCACGTGTCTTTCGGATGATCGTTAAAACTGAAGCTCCGTGTCACGACAGGCGTGACACGTAAAATGACCCTAACTGCATTGGCAGCAGTCAATAGCAAAAGTCAAAATTTGAAGCATATCACTTAAAGCTGGTGATATCTCAATTCAAGTGAAACAATATTGACGAGCTGTCAAACAAAGGAACAAAGGAAAAGTTAATTCCCTTAAGAAATATTACACAGAGTAGGAAGGTTTGACTGTTGTGGAAGTTATCTCCCTTTGTCTTTGCTTTTTGTCCAACTGAAAAAGCTGCTAGACTAACCGAATAACCACCAAGTGTCGTTGTTTGGAGGTTGTAAAACCATGCGTAGGGGTATGATAAGATCATTTACCCCTGTAGTTGTATTTGAACTCACCCACATCAAAGAATGATAAAGTCCACTGGTAGAATTCATTGGTTTTTGGATTTAGCGTCCGAATTTTATAATAATTTAATATGCATTATTAAATTGTTCATTCCTGAGATATATAATCCTATAATATATATATATATATATATATATATATATATATATATATATATATAAATATATATATATATATATATCCAGTGAAACCTGCATATAGGGGCCACCCATGGGACCAGAAAATATCGATCTTTATATACAGGTGAGCCTTATACACAGGTTAAATTTATTTGAAGTATGCAGTCACGATACTTTTCAAAACTGGCCTTTATAGACAGGTCATCCTTATATAGAGGTGGTCGCTTTAGCAGGTTTTAGCTTGTATGCCTATATGGGGTGTGGTTATATGTTGTAAATAATTGAAAATTCAAATTAAAAATTATAATTATAATATATAATTGTAAATATACATTTGTATGTTGTTTTGATATGATAAACTGTGATGAACTTAATATGTTTTAAAATATCAGCGGGGTGAATAGGAAATTGTTTTTTTAAAAATATATTCAACGAATTTTTCGCTCTTCATCTTCTTTCATGATATGATTTCTACTATCAAAACAGTAAGTTAACAATGTTTTTGGCTTAAATATTTGTCAACCCAGGTTGAAAAAAGTGGAATACTTCTTAAGTTCTTAATACAAATGCAATTAGATATTGTTAAGCCTTTAACACACACACACACACACACACACACACACACACACACACACACACACACACACACACACACACACACAGATACAAAAGTATTAATCTTTATGATGCCCAGGAGACAACAGACAAATCTCATGAACATTGGACAAAGACAGACCTCTAAAAATACAGAAGAGGAATCAGATGGAATTGTCGAAGCATCCCCCGTTGCCCGGTCACACAGCAGCAATTACAGTAAAATTCAAATGAAATGGCTGAGGAATAAACCCTCTTCACAATTGTTTCAGCTGACCCAACAACTGCACTCGAACTAAACTAAACATTTCTTTGAAAAGAATCTGAAATTCCTGGCGAGAGTGCTTTATCACTAAATACATTGTGTACACGTTTTCGTATAGTGTATATTGATATTGTCAATCTACTTAAATAATGCATTGGAATAATGTATTACATCTTAAATATGTATTCCTCACATTACATTTAATAAAAGTTAATCTGTACTTTTTGTCTACAAACTACTGATTTGAGTTTAATATGTTATTGTGATTTACTGCTGTTGTGATTTCGTCATGCACATCCGTTGCAGTTGATATGAATACATCGCCAAATCAAGACATTCGCGAATAACTATTTAAGGCTACCTTAATTTCGTCAGGTAAGATCAATCATTATAAGCCATCACAGCTACTTCGACTGAATTTGTGTATCAGTCGCAATAACATTTTTTATTCGACATACTTAGCCCCATCACCCTATGTATCTAGGTGGTATGGTATCTTTTATTGTTTAGATCAGTCTATTATGCCCTGTGGGGTAAAAAGGGTCAATGTTCGTGTTCGTTCTGACATGGGCGACAGCTATGATGACAACAAATGTGTTGTAATTGCAATATATTGTCAATTAGTACTATTTACATGTATATCAACGCCAATAGCGGGATGAATATGTGAATAGTCATCCTCTGGTAATTGGATCATCTCCCTTCTGGAAATGTTATAATCGTAATCGTCACTGGCAGCCATGCAGTGCGAGTAATCATTTTCAATGACGTCATCATTCACTTTCTGTCGTTGTTGATGAAGATTATCGTAATCGCCCTCTGTTTTTGTCACGTAATATTCGTTAGATGATGTTTTCGTAACATTGATCAATGACGTTATAATGTTTGGCTGCACCTGAGAAATTGGTTTGGCTAATTCATACGTGAAATTCTTCTGTGAATGCTTGTTTCTGAGTTTGTTTTCATTTGATTTCTTATCATCATTTGCACCTTCTGATACCATTTCAAATGTCGCGGGTTTATGAGTGTTAGATCGTGTTGGCTGATTGTTCTTCCGGAAATGGCATCCACCTCTGAAAAACAAATAACAGGATATAGAATTACTATGTTATAAATTGCTTATACACGAAATGGAAATTTTCCACAATGCAATTCGGGAGATTCATCATGCATAGCTACATAGGGGGAAAAAGCTGCTAAATTAAAAAAATAAACACTTAAAATGTTTTATGAATTCATAAATACGTTTTCCTATTGTCTTGTTTTGCATATACCTTTTCCAAGATATTACTCCTAGTATACTGACAGAAAGGGGAAGGCCAAGGACTGCTATTACCACCAGGATGATTGTTGCTGCAAACAGATACAACATCAATATAGTTTTAAACAGAATAAAAGTATAGCAATTATTTGGTTACAACAAAAGAACAACATCAACAACAACAACAACAATTATAATAATAATAATAATAATAATAATAATAATAATAATAATAATAATAATATAATGATAATAAAAATAATAATAATATCAAAAGTGACAAAAACAGCAACAACAACGATAAATATGAAAATAATAATAATAATAATAATAATAATAATAATAATAATAATATAATGATAATAAAAATAATAATAATATCAAAATTGACAAAAACAGCAAAAACAACGGTAAATCTGAAAATTTTAAGTTGAAAGATAGATAGATAGATAGATAGATAAATAGATAGATAGATAAATAGATACATACATACATACATACATAGGCAGACAGACGGACAAACAGACATAAATAAAGAGGTAAATAGATGGATGGGTGATAGATAAATAAATAGATAAATAGGCAGATAGACGGACGGACATATACAGACAGACAGATACATACATACATACATACATACATACATACATACATACATACATACATACATACATACAGATAAACAGGCAGACATACATAAAGAGAGAGGTAAATAGATGGATGGGTGGGTGGATGGATGAATGGACAAATAGAAAGCTAGATGGACAGATAGATAAATATATATATATATGTATGTATGTATGTATGTATGTATGTATCTATTTATCTATCTATCTATCTGTCAACTTATTATTTTCAGATTTACCGTTGTTTTTGCTGTTTTTGTCAATTTTGATATTATAAGGTTATGTCGATGTTTCGATTGGCTGTTTCTTTATTGTTGTTTAACGTCCCACTCAAGAATATTTCACTCATGTGGAAACGTCACCAAATGCCGGTGAATGGCTTCAAATTTACACCTATGCTCGGTACTTACGGCCATTGATCAGTGAGGGTTCTTTACCGTGCCGACACCTACTGTAACACGGGACCACGGTTTTTACTGTCTCATCCAACAGACAGGAAACCAACCTGCCGCCGGCTGGACTCGAACTCACGACCTCACGATCAAGAGTGGAGCGAGCCACCGACTGAGCCAGGCTGGCTCGCGATATTTCGATATATATATATATATATATATATATATATATATATATATATATATATATATATATATATATATATATATATATATATATATATATATAATAATAATAATAATAATAATATAATGATAATAAAAATAATAATATCAAAATTGACAAAAACAGCAAAAACAACGGTAAATCTGAAAATAATAAGTTGACAGATAGATAGATAGATAAATAGATAGATAGATAACTACATACATACATACATACATACATACATACATACATACATACATACATACATACATACATACATACATACATACATACATACATACATAGGCAGACAGATAGACAGACGGACAAACAGACATACATAAAGAGGTAAATAGATGGATGGGTGATAGATGAATAAATAGATAAATAGGCAGATAGACGGACGGACAGATACAGACAGACAGATACATACATACATACAGATAGATAGATAGATAGATAGATAGATAGATAGATAGATAGAGAGATAGATAGAGAGATAGATAGATAGAGTGGGGGAGAGAGATAGATAGATAGATGGACAGAGAGACACAAATAGATAGATAGATAGAAGCAATACAGATTATATATGATTATACAATACAATGAGGAGTATATATACATTGCATTTTAATATCATAAGTACCTGTTGTGTTCGTAGTTTCAGTTTCGTAGTAAATAGTTTTGATTTTTACTGAAGAGGAATCTCTTGTTTCCCAACGCACATCTGGAGTCAAAGATGCAATTAATTCCAATTCTTTTGTACTAAATATATGATTTTCTGAGGTATATATATATGGTACAAGGTTTTGGTACGTCGATGTTTCTCCGGATGTTGTTGCCTTCTCTTTAAGGAGTTGTACATTAATGTGACAGCTGTTGTTATCAGGTGCATCTGCAAAAGCATTATATCAAACATTTATTGCCCAGTTCGGAGGCAGAAGCCAAAAGGTGACATTTATTTTTGGAAAGGTGAACCTATCTTCCTTTAAACTGGGCAATAAATTGTTTATTATAAAGAAAGCTGATAAAATACCATTGTCAAGGAAAACACATGTTTCCTGTTAGACAGATATAGACCGGACAAAGTGTTAACCAGAAGAGGTACTCGGTTTTCAATGGTTTATTTTTTAACATAAATACCGGGGTTTAAAAAAAGGTCTTCTTAAATAATATCCAGATTAAATTATGTTTTTTTACATGGAGTTTGCATTCCTTGTCAAACTATTTCTGACTTTTCGATTAACTTCGATGTTAGGAAAAGACGGGTTGTATTTAATACAAAATTATCAGATATAAACACGTATATCATTGCCGCTCTCCCTCCACATATTTGACTAATTACTTGTTTGGCATTTCATTGTTGTTTTATATTTGTGATTAAACTCGAGGTATATGACGGACATGGATTGTGGTTTTGATTTTTGGCTATTTAATAACTAAAGCCGTTTTTTTTATATTTTAGCATTTAGTTGAAATGTTCTTCAATCATTTAAAAGGCAGTAGCATTTTCAATATGTTATTAGATAAATGGATGTTGGATACAAACCTGATGTACATGCATACATTTTTGTGGACTGACATTTATAAGGATAGGTAAAATACGTTTTGGACCCTCTAGCATCGGTGAAACCGCATTCTACAATCGACTTTTCGTCTATCGGAATTTCATCTGGAAACAGTGATAAAGGTTATTAAAAATTATCCCCATAACATCAGTGTTGTACATATGAAATAAACTATGATATTGTCTTAACAATTAGACATAGAGAGGAAAAGAGACAAAATAAGAGACACACACACAGATATATATATATATATATATATATATATATATATATATATATATATATATATCAGTGGCATATTAGTGGCATAGAAAGAAAATCAAAAGAGGGTGGCCATTGTTTTTCTTTTTATTTCTTTTTTTTTTTTTGAAAGTGGTTTTCCAAGAAAAAAAAATGTCATCTGCCGTTTGATTATGCAATTAATACATACAACAGTGGCTGATATAGAAAAATTGAAAAGGTGGATGTTTTTGGGCTGGTGACATAAAATGATACCTAATTGTGATGCAATGCTGTGCTGGATTCCAGACGTGATGTTAATATGAAATAAAATTTGTATGCAAAAAAGGTGGGTTGGGTGGGGCGGTTCCTTGCCACCCGGTTCCTGTGCCTATATATATATATATATATTTAGAGAGAGAGAGAGAGAGAGAGAGAGAGAGAGAGAGTTTCCCTTGTCTATTCCGTAAGATGGTGATATATCTTGTTTTAAAGCAGTATTAGTCGTGTTCAAGAAAAAGAGATATACATAGGCATAACAATTCTTAAACTCCTATATATTTTGTTGCTTCAGCAACCCAAATGTGGTATTTTTGCACTTGCAATTGATCAACTCAACCTTAATGTTTGTATATGAATGCCACGCGGGACCTGGCCTCATTTTCACAAAATATATAGGAATATAAATGTTTCTGGTTGTGTATAGCTCTTATTTGTAATTGTACGTCAAGTATACACGGTAAAAGTTGAAAAAATTAAAATTTTATTTTTGGGTAAACACAGTTAATGTCCCTTTAAAATATAATTCTCTCATTGTGTTGACAAATCTGTGTTTGCCTTAATATATGCAAAACAAATGTAAGAAAATCAGTCTTGGCACGTCTGATATTGAAGTTGTAAACAATGGCATTTCACTTATCAGTCAAGGTGTAAAAACAAAACTAAAGCGGAATTACTTAATATTTAAAGGTACATTGATATATGGCTGAAAAATATCAATATACATGTACCTATATTTAAATCCTAATGAAAAAAATCCCGATACTTTGATTCACCATATTACCATACATTTATCATTAAAATGATAGGATTTATAGGAATATTTCTTGTACAAATTGCTGTTATATGTTACCATGCATTTATATTATTAAAGAGAGAGAGAGAGAGAGAGAGAGAGAGAGAGAGAGAGAGAGAGAGAGAGAGAGAGAGAGAGAGAGAGAGAGCGCTATTGCTGAATGTTATTAAGTATTCAAGTAATTGTTTGTTGTAAGTTCAGTTCCTCTACATCCTAAATCAGGTCATTTGCATATCATGTGCACTTGATGCTACACATCTAGAGAATATCACCGTACCGTGGATACTAAATATATCTCTATATGTTCGACTGTCAGACCAAATCTTCAATCCTTCCTTACATTGAGCATTACTCAGATCTCTAATCAGATAGCTGTTTTGTGTAGAACATAACATGGCAGCCTTATTCCATGAATCAACATTTCTTGTTAGATTTCCATTCTCTGTCAAATGAAACAAGATATTAAGTCAAATTGTTGTGTTCGAATAACGTACTATGCAGGGGTAATGTGAAATGTGAAATTACCCGTAATAAACTCTCACACACACACACACACACACACACACACACACACACACACACACACAACTACACACGCACGCACACACAGATATATATATATATATATATATATATATATATATATATATATATATATATATATATATATATATATATATATATATATATATATATAATCGTAAGCCTGTCTAAATATCACGAAATTTGAGATGAATGAAAAGTGCATTACGCTTGGTCGAAATCCAAATTGAACACACTCTTATTGTTCCAACTGTGTATTTCTTTTACACTAGATTTGACAGCAAAACACATTCACAATAAGCACAATTTTATATATATATATGATTCGCCATGGCCCTGTTCGTACCACTGTTATGCAAATTTATAACTGAAACGTAATCTAGCTGATGTAGTTGTTTATTTTGTAGCTACATTATGGACATCTTTAATATAAAAAACCTACTGAATTATAGGCTTCCAGATAGATAAAAGCGTGTGCTTGTGAACGAATCGTAGTAATTTATTTAAATGATTAAATCTGTTCAATTCCAGTCATAATAATGCGTTTTGCAGACAATCGTCCAGACGTTAAAGATTGGACTTACATTCCACAGACAGGAATCATTATTTTGCAAAAGAAATGGACAATACCCACTGACATGAAATTATATTGGCTAGATACCCACTGCAGTTAGGAAGTTGTACCCAGGTGCTCGTAAAGTTATCTGGAGCACTATACACATATTTATACACACGCACATACACA
>BROG01002283.1:0-11835 GCA_030159075.1 Atrina japonica | reverse complement strand
CCACTTTTGGAAGCACAGTTCATATTTTTCAATTAGAACACTATTTATATTCTGGTATAATGTAGACCCAAGGACATTTCTCGGATTGCATCTCTTACAAGATAGGTAGTATTTGAGCTAGGGAAACAGCAAATAGTCGCAGGGGCACACCTGGTAAATACGGCAGATGTGGGAGGACCGTAACCTTCTCTGACGGCAAGTCCGGTCAAATTCGCCTTTTTGTGAACGGGTACATTGTCATGCACAAATCGAATGTACCGGAGTCCTTTTTTCGGGCAGATAATTTTGTAGTAGATCTTTAAAAATAGGGGGTACTTGTGAGTGAGAATTTTACTCCAAGGAACTATCTATCGAACGAGGTGAGTTTGAGTTCACACTAAACGAGGTTTGCGGAAAATATACATTATATTTTAAAAACTAGTATTCTGATTGTATCCTAGTTAACCAGACTAGATAAAGCACAACCTTGACTAGTCCACTGCAAACGTTAACGGTCTCTGACTTGCGGACTACTGCTTATTTCGAACAATGCGATATATCACCGTAAAATTGTGGTTGGCAGAATTTAAGAATGGCAGGTAGAGGCTTCAGGATCATCCCCATCCGGTGGGAACTCCTGAAATGAACACTAAAGTCCATGATACTGTTGGTTTAAACACATTTTATTGAAAATAATCTAATGGATTGTACACAAATTCTCAAAATGTACTAGGCCTTTTCAATCAAATCGGTATTGGTGACATATTATACATCACTTCATGTAGTTCAAAGAAAAAAATAAACATTAAGATCAAGGAGTCTGTCATGCTTATGCCAGCCATTAATCACTGTGGCTTCCAATTAATTCGACACCTCAAACCTTAATCTCCTGAACTTGCTGCATCGGACTTGCATCTATTCTAGCAAAATTAAAAAAATATAATTCCCTGTACCCATTTCCAGAAAGATAATGTCGTCATAAATGGTGTTGATAACTTCCTGGAGAGTGAAAAAGGACTTCTTTTAAAAGTGGTACTGGTGCTTTTAAACATCGCTGGTCAAAGTGTATAGACACTGGAGGAGATGTTGATGAAAATAGTGCAGTACGTCTCCCAACAAACGAATCCTTACATATGAGGCTGAACACTCCCCTTTACTTTTGTATACTGTAAATGTGAAAAAAATTACACGTGGGGTGATTTACACTAAATGCGCCATGAAGATATTTCTTCATGCAAATTAACCCAAGCATACCAGTTCCACAATTGTTTTAAGACTCATCGTTTAATACAACACTGCTCACAAGAAGTTGTGACGTCGCGTAAACTACCCTATGTGAATGTCTTGCATTAGGAAGTTGTGTAATTAACAACACGCAAGAAAATCCGCTTTTATAATATCAAAATAGATCTATTGGTTTTGTCAAACTATGATGAAAGATTTGCGACAGTTATTTTACACTTATTGTGACCATGTGTATTTGAAATAAAACTAAAATAATTTAGGGTTATTATGCTCTTTTTATGAGTTTTCTGTGTCGGATCATCGTTATTTTATTGTCAATGTGCACGTTTAGGTATTATGGCAAAAATCTGCCCTTCATGTCAAATGTTAAGTATAAACAAAACAGTTTGCCGATAAATATAATTCTTATATAATCCCTTCGTTAACAGTTATTTCAACATTAGTATATGCTGTTATAATTTGAGTTATCATTGTTATAGAACAAAATGCGATGTCACACACAACGTTGCCGATTAGGCGAAGAGTATGCCTTAGAAATGGTTAGATATCAATGTTCGATGTGTTTCAAGATCATGATATGATATGAGTGAAACCTTACCTATATACCATCTCGCTTGGACAATCACCTCGTACATGAGACCACTGTGTTTCAGTCTCTTGATAAATATTTTAGAAGTACAGAACCTCGTATAATGTAAACCTCACTAATCAGAGCAATTTGTGTTAGTCAGTTGGTAATCTGAATAACGAGGTTCTATTTTACTTCAACTTTTGCTTGCACCATTTGGTTTTATAATTCACTGTGGTGGACAAGCCCAGATGAAACGCCCCATGTACAAAACAGTCTAGGGATGAATACACTTTGAATCGAACAAGCTCGGGAACCACACAGAAATAATTTGGACTGAGTGAGGAAGTTTAACAGATTATGATAGAATATTATAAACATATACCAAAGTTATAATGTTGACGACGATCGTTTCTGTCGATTAAACTTCAGCAGTTGATCTCCAACTTTGAATATATTTTCTAACGGTAAAATGGTATACAACAAGGCCAAATAATAAATCTAAATGCATAGCCTAATTGGTCTAACAGGAACCGCTGTACAAAGATGACTATATAAATAATATCAGATACCAAAGTATAAATCAATGGAATGTCCAGGACACAAATGCAAATCCGGGAAAAATGGACAAACACCTACCTCTGGAAAACCAAGAGGTGGGATCAGGTGCCATGGAAGAGTAGGCATCCCCTGTCGACCGGTGACACCCTCAGTGAGTCCACAGTCAAGTCCAATGATATACGTGAGGAGTGAATCCTAGTCACAATTTGTAAAGACAACGCCAACGAAAAAGCAACACAACATTTCTCTTAATGAAATAGAGTAATCGTAAAGAAAACCATTTGCGGAACGTTGACTTTAAACGCGGTTTTCGATATCCATGTGTCAATAATTTGTCAGTGAGTAGTTTACCTCTATATATGCAATCTTCATATGTTATACACGCCCTGGCGTATCGGGTCATTTGTAAAATATAAACTCCATATGCGGGTGACTGAGGGATATACTTAAATGTGGACAATTGACGATGGGAAAGCCGAAATCGCCGCGTGTGTCGTATAGCTTAGTTGCCAATTTCCCGCCAATATCTATATAAAGTAAAATGTCTAAGTATGAAGCGTGTGTGCTTGATTATGTTGTATCTTTAATTTCTAGTTCGCTGGGATATATTGCATTGACATATATATGGAAATTTCCTTTATTAATTGACAAAACGTCGTCGATATATCTAAATATAATCAATCAATAATCAAAGGACACCGCTGACTTTTTCTTCTTTTGATTCAGCAGTTTCTGAATGAAGTCTACCTCGTATGAATGAAGGAATAAGTCGGCCAACCAAGGGGCACAATTGGTTCCCATAAGAATTGCCGACAGTTTGTTGAAAGACCACGTCTCCGAAATTTACAAATGTATTGTCTATAAGCAATTCCAGCATGTTTTATATATCAATTTCAGTGTAGTTATGTGTAGAATCAGAATGGTGTTGGACAAAATAAGTATCCTGATAGCCAATCACTAGATATTTAAATTATCGGGTACCTCCTTTAGTGAAAAAAAAAACAGTTGTCTGTGATGCTAAAAAGTTTTTCTTTTATTTTTTTATGTTGAATAGTTGTGTAAAGAGTATAGAAGTGATATATTTTGACATTGTGAATCCTAGAAAAAATGTGTGCCTTCAAATTTTCTAAAAGCTGTTTAGAATTTTTTAATATCCACATCTGATTTACACCGCTTCTAGAATAAGCAAATGTACAGTTTTGTTGAAGTTTCTTCTTAACGGCTGTCAATATTTTGGTAAGGAGTAAAGATAAAGGTTTGGTAGAACAGTTGCTGAATCCTGCTATGTATCTTTGCTTATATGGGGTTTTATGAAGTTTAGGTTTGGAATATAAATGTGGCAGCTCAAAATCGGTATCCGTTGAAGGTATATCAAAAGAGCGTATTCCGGACACATCGTTTTGGAGGACCTCGTCCTTTAAAAGTGAGCTACGTGTGTATGTAGGATTACCAAAAATTCGTAATAAATCCAAGTTCTTCTAATAAACAATTATAGTAATGTGCCTTACAAATACAAATGAGACTTTGTCTGCTGGTACAAGTACATATTGGTCATGTTCAGTTACTACTTCTGGATCACTAAATATAGAGGGAGAACGTGTTTTCATAGTCCCTTTAAGTTTTCGAATACGATATTTTATCAACCATCGTACGGCTTTTAGACATTCACACAAAGTGTCTGGTTCTACGTGTTCATGTTTGGCCTATCGTCTGGCATAATCTTCGACGAAATTCATAGCTAAACTGAAATTCTGACACCACTTCTCGGTATTTAGGGACCCTTAAAATAAAATTTTTGAGGCTTTCATTTTCAATAATAGAAACGTCGCCGGTGATGATATGCCCGATAGGATTGTATTTGAAAGGATATGGAACACATGGATATTTGACACAGTTGTGTAGAAGATGGTTGATGTCCAGGCACTGCAAAACCTGCTTGTAATTGAATAGCTTGGGTGTGATACTAGGTGTATAGCTATATGAAATGCATAGCGTGATCTTCAATTTAAAATATGGTGGAATACAGAACTGAACTTTTTCTGATTTAGAACATTGCCAATGTTTAAAGCGCCTATGCCTTTGTTTGTAAATTTAAGTTTACGGAAAAGACGTTTCTGTTCTGAACAGTCATCGTTTTTAACGCGTGCAGGCTTAGACAGTCTGTGATACGCGATATCCATTATAACGGAGTTCAATATGTATTCTGGGGTTGAAGAATCCGTGTACGGGTTCATTTTTGCTTCCTGAAAAAAGTTCATTAAGAATTGTAGAAGGAACAGAATAAAGTTTGCTGCGAATGTGATGAAGACTCAATGTTAACGTAATGTAAAAGAGGTAAAAAAAAAGTTTCATTATGTATGCAGGATCGGTTGTATGAACGATACCCGTGACTTCGTTTCCGTCTTACGTTAGAATTAAAAAGTCCCATCACATTAACACCATTACACAGGGGGCTTGATAGATTGCCTTTTTGGATATTAGCGTTAAATCCATAGGGGTATGCAATGCCAAGCTGCTTAATCCAAAATTATCCACGTTGTCTACGGAAGGGGGTACTCAAGGTAGGATTGTTTGTCCAGTGGTATATTTTTTGTTCAATGATACGCACTCTCATAGACGAGATGGAATGGTCAGGGGAGTTGAAATGTCGATAGATTATCTGGTTACCCCATTATTAATCTCGAATCGATGACTAGATACTCGTTTATTTAAGGGCCACTTAGTCACGCAAACAAAAATCAAACCACACAAGGTACACTCATATCCGTAAACAACGTTGGGTGATTTGCAACCTATCAGAGCTTCTGAATGAATTGAAAAGGTGTTATCAATCCTAAAAATTACTACAGTCTAAGATTATCGGCGGGTACCGAAATGCCAGGTACTAGGATTAAACGGTCCACCAGCAGTGGCAACGACCTAGTGGTTATAAATATTATGAACATAATACCAAAGTTATAATGTTCAAGATCGTTTCTGTTACTGTCCGATTCACATAGGATGGCGGGGCGGAGTAACCTTTTGATTAGCATACAGATGATTCTACTCTCTTTTTTAATTATTACAGGCTGCATGGCTAAACGTTTTATTAATCACTGTATACGCTCTTATGTATGGCAAGTATAAACGATTACTCTAGTCAGTGCAATTTAAATGTTCTGCAAAAACAAAAAAAACAAAAAGAGGTATACACAGGCATAACAATTCTTAAATTCCTATATATTTTGTCTAAATTTCTTGAGATATCCCGGTTTTGCACTGTTTTACTTGCAATTGATTAACTCAACCTTATTATTTGTATATGGGTATAGAGCGTCTCAGATACCAAGGTATAAATCACGTAAATGTGTAGGGTATAGCTACAAATCTGGTAAAAATGGGCAAACACGGATCTCTTGAAATCAAGAGGTGGGGTCAGGTGCAATGGGGGGAGTAAGCATCCCCTGTCGATCGGTCATCCCCGCCGAGAATCCACAAACAAATTAAAATAAGATACGTGAGTAACGACTCCTCCTCATTTTTATAGACATATCAACAAACGCTATCGCACAGGTAACATAACAGTTCACTTAGTGAAACACAGTATTGCAAATAAAACTATTATACCAACCGTAAACTTTGCGGAACGTTGACATCAAACGCGGTTTTTGATATCCCTGCGTCAATAATTTGTCATTTACTACTTTACCTCTACATATGAAATGTTCCCATTTTCAACACGCACTGGCATACCGGATCATTTGTGAGATATAACACCAAATGCGGGTTATTGTGGAATATTACTACTTAAATGTGGAACATTAACGATAGGAAACCACTTGACCTGACTTTGTCTTCACAAAATATATAGGAATATAAGATATGGTATACCTGTGTATAGCTCTTATTTGTTATTGTACATCAAGTACAAGAAGTAAATGTAGAAAAAAAGAATTAATGTTTTAATAAATACAGCTGATGACCCTTTACTTTTGATTGACTTGATTATATTCAGTTCGTTTGCAAATGTCTATTAAATATGCATTATAACGAATATGTCCATGTTTTTGTTGCTCTAAATATTGTTGTTTCTGAGTATTACATAACTCTGCAAATCCTATGACTAGATTTTATCTTTTTGTATGAGTCGGATGACTAGAGTGTAATATTGATGTGCACATTTAAATATTTAACGTTTTTTACAGGTATATGTATTAATTAAACTCCTCGTGTATCTAAATAATATTTTGATCATGTACTTCATTTTAAATGTTCAACATACTTTTTATTTTAAATTTTATCTTATACTGTAAGTCTGTTGACACACACACAAATAAACACACACACACACACACACACACACACACACACACACACACACACACACACACACACACACAACATCACATACAACCATAATACACACTGTATACTCCTTAAATATAAAAAATTCAGATACCAAAGTATAAATCAATAGAATGTCCAGGACATAGATACAAATCCGGTAAAAATGGACAAACACGGACCTCTGCCAACCAAGAGGTGGGATCAGGTGCCAAGGAGGAGTAAGCATCCCTGTCGACCGGTCACACCGCCGTGATAATCCACAGTCAAGTCCAATGAAAACACATGAGGAGTGTATCCTCGTCACAATTGGTACAGACGTTTCAACAACCGCCAACGAAAAGGCAACTCAACATTTCACTATAGTGAAACAGAGTAAGTGTAGCGCAAACAAGACATTTATTACCGACCGTAAAAATTTGCGGAGAACGTTGACATTAAACGCGGTTTTCGATATCCCTGGGTCAATAATTCGTCAGTGAGTAGTTTACCTCTGTATATGAAATCTTCATATGTTGTGCACGCCCTGGCATATCGGATCATTTGTGAAATATAAACTCCATATGCGGGTGACGGGGGATATTACTACTTAAATGTGGAAAATTTACGATGGGAAAACCAAAATCGTCGCGTTTATCGTATAGCTAAGTTGCTAATTTCCCGTCTGTGTTTATATAAAGTAAAATGTCTAAGTATGAAGCGTGTATGCTTGATTCTGTTGTATCTTTAATTTCCAGTTCGCTGGGATATATCGCATTGACATATGTTTGAAAATTGTCATCATTAATTGACAAAACGTCGTCGATATATTTAAATGTCAAATTAAAGGACACCGCTAACTTTTTCTTCTTTTGATTCAGCAGTTTCTGAATGAAGTCTGCTTCGTATGAATAAAGGATCAGGTCGGCCAAGTAAGGAGCACAATTGGTTCCCATAGAAATGCCGAGAGTTTGTTGAAATACCACGTCTCCGAAAATTAAAAATATATTGTCTATAGTAGTGTAAAGAGTAGAGAAGTCATAAGTTTTGATACTGTGAATTCGAGAAAAATTGTGTGCCTTCAAATTTTCTAAAAGCTGTTTAGAAGTTTTAAGTATCCACATCTGATTTACACCGCTTCTGGAATAAGCACAACTGTACAGTATTGTTGAAGTTTCTCTTAAAACGGCTGTCAATATATTGGTAAGGAGTAAAGATAAAGGTTTGGTAGAACATTTGCTGGATCCTACTATGTATCTTTGCTTATATGGGGTTTTATGAAGTTTAGGTATCCAGTATAAATGTTGAAGCTCGAAATCGATATCCGTTGTAGGTATATCAAATGAGTGTAATACGGACACGTGATTTTGAAGGATCTCGTCCTTTGAAAGTGAGCTACGTGTGTATGTAGGATTTCCAGAATTCGTATTAAACCCAAGTTCTTCTAATAAACAGTTATAGTAATGTGCCTTACAAATAAAAACTATATTATTTGAGGCTTTGTCTGCTGGTACCAGTACATATCATGTAACCTATCCTGAGACATATCTAAACTGAGACACATCTGCCATCTTTTCTGAAAAAATGTAGTGGGCATGTATAGGACCTACAGTAGCAGATATATCTGTAGATTGTATTGATCAGTAGTATATATATTAATATGATTTTGATTTTATATTTACTTCTCTTTTAATCTCAAAATGTGTGTTTTATACATCCAGGTGATATGGATTTAACTAAAGACTCCATTAGTTGGGCTCCAATGTTGAATAGATTTCCTAGTGGGAAATTTGTATAATACGAGACCAAATAATAAATCTAAATACATGGCTAAATCGGTTTAGGAGTAACAACTGTTAAAAAGAATAATTGAAAACTGCATAGTTTTTAAATAATTTAGAATTTAAATCGTGTTATCAGTGCCAAATATTACTTTAAGATTATCGGCTGTACCGAAACACCAGATGCTAGGTATATCTATACCCTGGACGGAAATAAAGTCAAACGATTATAATGATATAATCTACATTCACTGCGAATCACACGTATTTCCATGGCACTTAATGGAAGTTAATTAGCAACTGCCAGAGTGATGGAGGATTCAAGTGAACAGATACAACGGGCAACGTTTTTTGTAATTATACGCACCCATTTGTTCTTTTAACCACCGGGTTATCTCTCTCTCTCTCTCTCTCTCTCTCTCTCTCTCTCTCTCTCTCTCTCTCTCTCTCTCTCTCTCTCTCTCTCTCTCTTTCTCTCTCTCTCTCTCTCTCATCTTTCTCTCTCTCTCTCCCCTTCTCTCTCATTCTCTCTCTCTCTCTCTCTCTCTCTCTCTCTCGAATGAAAAAAATAAAGGGGTTTTTATATTTAATTCTCTCTCTCTCTCTCTTCTCTCTCTCTCCTCTCTCTCTCTCTCTCTCCTTCTCTCTCTCTCTCTCTCTCTCTCTCTCTCTCTCTCTCTCTCCTCTCTCTCTCTCTCTCTCTCTCTCTCTCTTTCCTGTTCTAAAACTGTTTAGGGTGCAGCCTTTTTTGCTTCTTTTGAGTGTCAAACGTTACTAAACAAATCAATAAAAATAGACAAAATGGTAGGCATAAAATACAAAATAATAAACAGGACAAGAGCGATTAGAATAGTAATTTTACATACCCACTCTGTATTGTCTGTCCATTCAGTTGTAAACGATTCCGGGTACGCCATCCTGATCCAAAATACAGTGGAAGCGTTGATCACCGGTATTGGAGTAAGTATCTAATACATCCCAGTATCTGCATGAGGTAAGCACCGAGATAAAGTTTTCGCAACAGACAACTGACGCGACGGAAAGGATCAAAGTCCCTCTCAAGTACTCCTGAAACGAAATCATATGTGTATTCTTAGCTTGGTTTATCATCGTTGTTATAAACACCTGTATATGTTGTTTTCTCCTCTGTATTGTAAACACGGGTGTGTGATAGATACCACAGTTGTACTCAATTGGGACTCAAAACAAATTCCGTAACAAAATCTCCATTAAAATAGACTCTTCGATAAATAATAACATTGTAAAAAATGAGAAAGCTGCTGAGAAAAACGTCCATATGACATATCCAAGCGAAAAAAAAAAAACAAGAAAAAGAAAACACCCAAAAATAACAACAACAAAAACAAGGAAGTATGTCTGACATATTGCATCCAATTTTGCAGATTTTAATGGTGCATACAAGAAGAATTGTACTCGCCTGCACTCATTCTTATATTGTTTATTTTTTAATTAACATTATTGCTTAAGTTTCTAAAGACATACAAATAACACATACCCCCAACATGTGCTAAAGATCTTTACCTTAGCCACTGACACAGATAATGATTATAACCTACAGTGCTCACATGAAACCTTTACATTCCTTTGAATTATTTTTTTTGTAAAACCTTAGGACATGATAGCAATAAATTATGAAGGTACAATTAAAGAAACAGAAGATACCATAAAGTCATGAAATAGACGTCTTATAAGTACAGTGGGTATAATAACTGTAGTAAAATCTATACTATTACCAAAACTTACTCATTTGTTTACTCGTTTACCAAATCCAAATAAGTATATTGAAAAAATAGGGAAAGTTTTATAAATTAAAGTCAATCCAAGTTTTTTTGTTTTTTTTTTTTGTTAAGAGTTCGTAGATAGATAGGTTTTGAGATCTTAAAACAAAAACAAAAAATATCGGGAAAAAAATGGAACATAGCCCAAAATGGGCATTCAAACATGAACATTTATTTTCATCAATGTGGGAGCAAGCATTTCCTTAGTTATATACAGTATGTGCCAAACATATAATTTTTATCAGTTTATTTTTGTTCGTTTCTTTTTTGCTAGAATATAACGAAAACACTTAAATGTGTATAGAATGTTTTCATGAAAAATGATTTAAGATTTCTTAGAATGGCCTGATTTGGAAAAGCAAATATAATTGCTGTATCATTCGTGTACACTCTTCTGTGTGGAATATTACCAAGCAATTTCAAGTATCGTCTGAATGTTTCCTGTTATTATTATTATTATTATTATTATTATTATTATTATTATTATTATTATTATTATTATTTTATATTATATATATATATATATATATATTATATATATATATATATATAATATATAAGGATGTACAGATAAGATAAAACACAAATATTATACATATATATATATATATATATATATATATATATATATATATATATGTATATATGTGTGTGTGTGTGTGTGTGTGTGTCTGTGTGTGTGTCTGTGTGTGTATGTGTGTGTGTGTTCCATCTTACTGAAATTTTAGAAGTTATATCTGAAAAGGTCATGCCACTCGTCAAGCCTATTGGCTGATAAAAATATTGCAAACAGTTTAATTTTATAGAATTTGCATATCCATTGTCATCTTACAACGAAATGAAAATTAGAATAGTAATAAAGACTTCATATTTTTTTTCCACATTGTATGTCAATTTTCAAGAGAAATATAGTGAGAGAATATGGTTAGAGGAACTTCTAGCTAATATATCTTTAAATATAAGTCATGCACCTACTAGCTTCATCATATACTTTGAAAGCTACCTATATGTATGAAATGAGATGAACAACATACCTATTTCAACATTTCTGCTACGCAATTTTGTTCAGTTTATCTGCCCACCCCATGTTATATATTGACGTGTTCTATATGTCGTACAATATCCTGTGAAATTACAATATTAAGTATAATATTTATTTGAGAGGAAAAGGTTAAGGCGATCAAAACATCTTTCTCTGTTGGCTTGTTTTGGTCAAAACATGTTTACATTAATAATGGGAGCGGTGTAAATTTAGTCCGGTACATGTTTCCCAGTGTGTGTATCACGAGTTTCCTAGTGTACTTATACTAATTTACTTGTATTTTGAACATCGTTTATTGTATACATTATACATATGATTTGTACCTATAAACTGGACATCCTAAATATTTTTGTCTCAAATTTTTATATGTATAAATTATTAACTTCGGCGATGCATTGGCATATTACAACACGTTTTTAATGTTTTTAAAAAAGGTATATATGTTTTCCCCTTTTCATGCCACAAATGGTGCTGCCTATTTGATTTTTAACGCGTTCAGTACTTCTCGGTTGGTTATCAAATAATTAGTCAAAGATTATGGTAAGAATAAAGTTCAAA
>BROG01002282.1:10000-11837 GCA_030159075.1 Atrina japonica | reverse complement strand
CACGTGCAGATACAGGGAGAAAAGCTACATGAATGTTGAAGTGACGATTGTTATCCTTGACGATAAAAAAGAATAAAGCTTACAAAAACCGTAAACAAAAAATAAGAGATAATACTTCATTTTACACCATGTATTATTATTTTTTTTATTATCCTTATCATTATTTTAGTTTATGTTAACTTTTGATTACAATAGGCATACAGTGGAAACCTTAATTTTAAGCTACACAATTGTTATAATTAACAACAAATTATCACAGTCATATAATATCTTACATTATTCTATACAAGTTATTCTTCATTGGTTTTATCACTTAAGGAGAGTGACTTTATTTTTTGTATGTTCCAATGCAGTACCATGCAAAAATATACCAAAAATTCAAATTATCATTAATTCTTTTAACCATACAGATTTTTGTGGATTTTAAATTTGTTGTTTCTCAATATGCTGTTGCTTTTGAACCCAAGTTTAATTTTCTTCTCCAACGACCAGACTATCGTCACAATTGGTACAAACGATTCAGTAACTATCGAACACGAAATTCAACTTTTCACTCAGTGAAACTTTGTAATTGTGAAAAGGGTCACTATATCGACCGTAAAATCAGAAAATAAAATCATTTGTATTTTTTGAAAAAAAAGAAATTCTAGTAAATAATGAAATTCATTAATGTATAGCATTTTTAAGCGCTAAGTGATTAATGTCAAATTATACTACAAAGTTTACAGGGACGCTCTTCGTGACACCTAGTGGCAGCAGTACATCATGACTAGATTATCAGGGTTACAAAATGCATCTTTCATTTTTTTTTTTTCAGTACAGGGTAATCTGTATCTAATTTTTCATTAAATAACGACATATTATCACTTCTTTGTACAGATCGATTTGTTATGAACATGCGGAAGTTTTCTATAGTTTTATCTTGTCACCTGATGATACAGATATAAAATATAATGATTTTGAAATGTAAGCCACATTTGTATTACTATTTTTGCAATGGTGTAAGTATATATCAGTTATTTGCACCCCTACATTGTACCGTAAGAAAAGTGTTTTGGATACATACAGAAAGAAAGATCTAATCAAAACCTATATATACACTTTAAGGTCCGTACAAACATGCCATTCAATCCACACACTAACACGCATTTACAAAACTATTGCTAGTAAACGTCATCACAATTATATACAGCATTTAAATGAATTGGGGATCCGGTCTATCACATTAACAAATAAATATAAGATGCATGAAATGTATTTTGTCTATATATTGTTGGTATATTCAGTATTTCTGAATTTATAGATGCAAGTCCCGTGACCGAGTGGTTACAGCACCGCGCTGTCATCTCTGATCACTGCAGGTTCGAGTTCCACTGTGACCACGGCTGGTTTAGTGAGACAGTTTGTCAGTTTAATTGAGGATGACCGTTGGTCTCCTCCCGTTACAGTATACCGGTTCTCATCCACCATTAATGATTGAAAAGTTGTCGACTGTGGCGTAAAACACAATGCAAACAATCAACAATATATGTGTTGTGAACTGAGCCGACAATGTAACAAATGTATACAAAAAACAGATCAGAATGTGGCACAATGCCGAAGTAAAACTTACTTGATAACACACAAATTCAACAATCTTTTCAAAAGGTAAATTGGTACCATAAAACATGAACACAAGGTCAAATATCAAGGTCAATAACATACCAGACATTTAATACTTGCATTTCAGTAATGCAAATCACTCAGTTAACCGTTAAGGCCTAAGGAACCTCTTGTTTTTTATGAGTTAACTTCATTTTAGGTAGCCAGCTGTATCTCTTAAAATTGTAATGCATGT
>BROG01002282.1:0-5000 GCA_030159075.1 Atrina japonica | reverse complement strand
CAATAATAATGTCACAAACTTAGTTACACCCCCGATGTTAGAATGTTCATTATTTGTAAAGTGGGCACGAGTTAGTAATTGTTTGATATTTTTAAGTTGTCGTTTACTTTTTATAATTTCTGTTTTATTTGAAATTTTATTTAGTTTTCAAGCTACTTAAAAATTATCTAAACCTTTATATGCTTCGTTAAATAGTTCTGGATTGCAATAAATAGGAACATCTGCATTACTTGATTTTATTTCCTACAAATGGTTTCTATTGAAATAAACATTGCATTTAAATATGTCTCAGATCCGAATCAAATCTTTTATCTGTATGTCAGGTAAAATAGTGTAAAGTTGTAGTTTATTTGTGAATCTTTTTTTTTTTTTGTTATCCTGTTTTTACATTTCCTTATAAAATATATCTTAATTTCGAGAGCAAGCAACGTTGTAATCTAAACGGATTTTGTGAGGTTTGCCAATTCATATGTGGTAGGCCAATGGCCTCCTAAGTGCATTGAAAATAGGTTATCTCCATCATTAAAATTCGACTATCCGCCACCATAGAGAACAGAAATTTGTTGTTCAGGTGTAAAACAATATATTCAAACGGGAAAACGATAATTGATAATGTTACTTTCAAATCGATCGTGTTTATTACGTATTTTCTATTTTCCCCGTTTTATATATACATATATATATATATATATATATATATATATATATATATATATATATATATATATATATATATATATATATATACATATATATATATATATATATATATATATATATATATATATATATATATATAAAACAACAATTACTTTCTTTATCCAGTACATCTAATTCAAACATAGATTACTTGTAATCAATATCAGTATCATACATGCGTATGCAGATCAACAGCAGTATCATTCCTGTCATTAAAACTCCGAAAAGGACACCAAGCAGGTACTTTCCAATCTGCACTTTGTACTATGTCAATTGTGCCTGAAGTTTCAAAAACGTATATATATATATATATATATATATATATATATATATATATATATATATATATATATATATATATATATATAATATATATATATATATATATATATATATTATATATATATAATATATATATATATATATATATACGTTGATGCATTTTTCACTTCACAGAATTTGATGGAGTTTTCTACAAGAAGAAAAATAATTTTACACTTACAGAAAAGCAATGACATGTATTTTTAAATTCATTCCACAATTCAAAAAAGGGTTTGAATACTTACCCATATTTATCGTACCCCTATAATTCACAATTTTAGTGATTTCTTTGTAAAATGAGATTTCCTTTATGTATTTTTTTAAATGTTTTCAAACAAGTATTCCATAGAATTGTTGTTCAGGACAGTTCTAGATAAAATCACTTACTCTCTGTGTTGTTATATATACATCCCTCTTTGGCATCACATATCTGGTCAATTGTACAGATGCATGTTTCCTTGCAGGCTATACCATACTGTCCACTGGGACATGGATCACTACATTCCTCACCAAAAAATCCTTTCGGACATTCTAAAATGTTATACGTTATTTAATGCTCGGCGAAAATTAAGGTGTGACTTGGACTTTACATAACCAAAAACATTCGTATTATTTTAAGTAACGAATAATATGGTACGATATGAATATCGCTGGAAAAAAGGATAAAGGTATGTTTTTATTTTGAATTTAATAAATATTTAAAGTATTTGAGATAAAAACGAGTAATTGTTATAAAATAAAAAGAAAGCATCTTACCAATACATATTCCACCCACGTTCCTGTAGTCATCACAACAGTTCTTTTTACGACTGAAATATCGAAAATTCATGATATTCTAGATTATTTAATAGAGTTCTACTCCATGTCTTAAATAAATAAACACGTATCTATACGTGTCTGTTATAAATAATAATAATAATAATAATAATAATAATAATAATAATAATAATAATAATTGTAACATTATGATAATTATGTGAAAAACGGTGAAAACATACTCTATTTCGATGCCACATTCCTTACCACAAATTACAGTTATGAAGAAACTTAATACAATTGTTACTATGAAAATGTGGTATTCCATTATTAGTTATCCGGCTGTTTCGCTTGGTGTTGTAATCAGACTGTGTAAAACATGATAGTAGTATTATAGATCAATGATTTCCGTAAAAGCTCTTCGCATTCAAAACGATACGTAAACGAGGAAAACAATTATGAAATGCCAAACAGGTTCAACGGATATAAGGTTAAGGATATGACGTTTAAATTTTCGAATGCACATAAAAACAGCACACACACACACACACACACACACACACACACACACACACACACACACACACACACACACACACACACACATATATACATATATTATATATATAATATATATATATATATATATATATATATATATATATTTATATATTATATATATATATATATATATATATATATATATATATATATATATATATATATATATATATATATATATATATTATATATATATATATCTAGATAGATAGATAGATAGATAGATAGAATTAGATAGATAGATAGAAAGATAGATAGATACCAGTTAGATAGATAGATAGATAGATAGATAGATAGATCACCAATATATCTGGTAATTAATTTTTCACTTACACTGAGATGTCACCAGTTTTAGATAAAGTCTATGGACGGACACCAATTCAGTGAGGGGTTCTTCATGTGCCACAACCTTCCAAAACACGGCGGGAAATCAATCTTAGTAACTATATATATATATATATATATATTATATATATATATATATATAATATATATATATATATATATATATATATATATATATATATATATTTTCAGCAAATCAATTCGTCAATATTACATATGGATTGATTTTGCAACAAAAAGAAACAAATCACGCACATGTGAAAAAAAATATATTGGGTATAGTGCATAGATGTTGTAACGCCAAGACTCGGTTTTCATCATGATAAAATGTGATAACAAAATGTGAAAACAAATAAGACACAGATAAGAAGCAGTGGGCAATACAGGATAATAAAGAGAAAAAAACAGAAAAAAAAACTATGGCACATTTTCTGCCGGACGTGGTGCTTGAATAGTTTTCACTCGATGTAGCTTAATGAACATATATATATTAATGTGTTGATTTGAAGTAAGCTTAAATTAGTGCAATAATTAAGAATGAATTTAAATCAGCAAATAGTTATTCCCTTCCCATAAAAACTAGTAAATAGAAAATTAAGTGATATCAACTCTTTAACCAAATCGGGAAATTTATATGGATATTCTAAACTGTGAAACAAGTACAATACGATTCCGACAGCGAATATGACATTAGATATTGATATAGTATGTTCTCGTCATAAATTTAAATACCACGCGTACTTATATAATAGATATACACATAACAGGATCGAACTTGTTACTTTTGATTACAGAAGTGGCCATAATATGGGGCGTAGTATGAATACATGTCGTTATTTCTGATGGAGTCGAAAAGGAAAGATACCGATTTAAAAAATAAAAACTTACAGATATCGATTGGACAATCAAATACCCAATAAATTATCGTGTTATAATATATATATATTGTCTATAAAAGTCAACCCACATTCTCATGCCGATTTCATGGCGAATGAGAAGCCATGCACTTAAATTTGAATATGACACATATGTTGCATTAATGTTTTACCATTCAAGAAATATCCCCCTGTATAGTCAGTACGACAGGATCGAACTTGTTACTTTTGATTACAGAAGTGGCAATAATATGGGGCGTAGTATGAATACATGTCGTTATTTCTGATGGAGTCGAAAAGGAAAGATACCGATTTAAAAAATAAAAACTTACAGATATCGATTGGACAATCAAATACCCAATAAATTATCGTGTTATAATATATATATTGTCTATAAAAGTCAACCCACATTCTCATGCCGATTTCATGGCGAATGAGAAGCCATGCACTTAAATTTGAATATGACACATATGTTGCATTAATGTTTTACCATTCAAGAAATATCCCCCTGTATAGTCAGTACACAGTTTCCTAAACTCGGGAAATGCCCTGGGATAGAATTCCCCCCTCTTGTCTCATGATTTAAAAACAAGAAATAGATGTGCGTAGAGGTAAAGTAATCAGAAAAATGTGTGACTTGACTGTCAATGACGTAGGAAGCAAATAAAACGTGGAGTGGGGGTTATGTAATTAATACCTCTTTAGAGGCAGGGACCGATAATTTAAATTCGGAGGGTGCAGACTAAGAATATGTCTGCCCAGCGGAGGGATGCGCAAGACAAGTTAAATGTTTTACGCGTATTTATCAACTTTAGGAGGCAGATTCTTGCTGCGTTCCCGTCTGAATCCCTCCCTAGCAACTTTGATGTATTGGATTAATTGTAAATATTCAATTTTAAAGGCCCAGGGAATTAATTTTCACCTTGTGACTCACTTTTTATCTTAAATAGTGTATCAAATTGACAGACATTAATTACCCCAAAAACTTAGTTTCAGCAAACAGAAATGAATGAGCGTGATGAGTTCAGAAAAAATGACTTTTCTAAATTTTGCTTGTATGTGGAAAAGTTTAGATCACTCTTACATATTTTGAAAGCGGTTAATATTGAATTCTTTAAATTCTGCATTTCCTTTCCTCACCTGATCTCAGTTTCAGACTGAATCGTACCATTAATTTATCGAAAAAATCACAAAATATATCGTGCAAAATTCGGTACATAAAAGCTAAATAAAGCATTACGTGTGTTGTGTATTTACCTAATATTATAACGCGTTGAACACCCCTCCCCAAAAAAATAAAACTTTATAAAACAATTTTATCTATGTTCAGTAAAGGATTTAACATTACTTAGTGACTGACATGTTGCCCACAATAAAAAGGGGTCAAACTGCCATATCTCAGGACACAGGTATGTAAGCTACCGCAGATGTCCCTCGCGTGGT
>BROG01002281.1:0-11912 GCA_030159075.1 Atrina japonica | reverse complement strand
AACAGGAAGAAAGCAATTATTGACAACTAATAAAGACGATTGCCACAGTAAGTAAAATGGTCAGTTCTTAAATACACGAAGAACAGATACGAATCCCAATACGGGAAAGGACCAGTAATCCGTTTCACAGAGTCATACGTAATTCCTTTTACTTAATTATAAAATATTTGTCTAAGTCAATTTCACAAAAGTTCGTAAGTAAAATTTTCCTTTAAGAAATCCCTTAACTTTAAGGACAAATAAAAGTTAACGTAAGTCTTCAGGAATTTCCGGACGAGCGATTTTTTTCCATAAAATGGCGTCGGTTTTTGTCCTCAATATTGCAAGTGAGAAACAACTTAAGAGAGACAGAATATTCAGGGCCTGGAGTCATTTTTTAGATTCGCTAACAGACAACCAACTTATTCAGCGTTATCAATTTCCAAGGCGAATAATATTACAGATTGTTGATACGGTGAAAGCTGATGTACAACCTCCGACAGGTTGCTCACATTCGATCCATGCCCACATTGAAGTATGTTTACCCGGCGGTACTGCGAATCACCGAAAAGACGGTATAGATCTAGTCATCGAAGTTACACCAAAAAGACACTTTGAAATAATATTTACACCAACATTGCAATACACTTAGGTCCCCTGAAATATTTTTATATAGATACGTTGTAATCTACAACACTATACTGCATTGGGCAATCCTAATATACTGTAAGATATGGCAGCCACGATCGGGATAGAAAGTGGTGCATGTTGGCGTTATTCTTTATTATTTTATCACTAAATGAGTTGTCACTTTAAAATTTATGTCACAAATGAAGTATTGGTATTGCAAATATAAATTTTTAACAACAATATACATTGTCTATATGTATATATAATAAATTTGTTAATCGTACGGTGTCTTAGGTGATTCGTAGTACCTCGCTTAGAAAAATGTAAACATTGGCGTACAGATTACAATACGCACCATATGTTTGGGACCGAACCGGACAATTTCAATAAAAGAAATATATATAATAACATTTATTTCTATTGTAAACTTTTATCAAAGAAATGTTCTTTTCTAATAAATGCATTCATTTTTTACGGTGGTGAATTTTACACATACATTTTCTTTTTCTTTTATTTTCTTCTTTTTTACACAATATTACAGATTACATATTTTCTTACCACCACGGGACAGAAATTTTTTAATTTTCGTCATTTTTTCAACGCCTCTGTGATCAAAAGCATATTTATTACAAACTTCCCAAGTCCCCCATAAATAGGGAGATATCCTATTTTTTACGTAAAATTTGAATAATTTTTCAAGAAAAATGCTTATCTCTCCAATGAAAAATTATAATTTGCCTATTATTACTTAAAATAATAATACTGTTATGAGACAAAAATCTGTAACATTTACGGATTTCCTTTAAAGTAACGATCTCTTTTGTGAAAATGTATTTACGTAAGGATTCCGTAAGTGTAAAAACTTACGGAAAAACTTTGGATTCTTTGTGAAACGGGCTGCAGGTGTTCGGAAGGAGTCAGCGTCCCATGTTAGCATGTTACACACGCCGCAAAATATCCCATGGAAACCTCTCGAGTTTGATGAAAAATGTCAAGGTTCAAGTATTACCGTTATCCAAATCATTTTAAACATTAGATAATACATCAAGTTTATATTTTGGTCTTGCCTCTTTCCACTTATTCGTATCCATTCCTCTATCTAAATAAGGTTTTTATCAACAAAACGGTCACCTTGAGCAAGTATTTAAAACCTTCATAAACTTATATAACGGTCGAAGTTCAGCAATAGTGAAAAGATGACACTTAGCTTAATTCAAATGTTGTTGCCATTATTCCGAGCTAATGAACTATAAAGGTAAATCATTTACAAAATATAATATAACACATAGCTGACTCGAGCATCATTGACTATTCTTTATTATTATACAAAACTTATATAACGGTCGAAGTTCAGCAATAGTGAAAAGATGACACTTAGCTTAATTCAAATGTTGTTGCCATTATTCAGCTATAAATATTAAGGTAAATCATTTTACAAAATATAATATAACATAGCTGACTCGGAGCATCAGTTGACTATTGCTTTATTATTATACCAAACGTATTGTTATACAACAAGACGATCGTTTCTGTCAATAAGACTTCATCAGTGGAGCTCAAATTTAAAATTTATGTACAGTTCGGAAAGAGAAAGTGATATCATACAAGGTCAAATTATAAACCTAAACGTATTACAGGATCAGTATAAGAGTAAACACCGTAAAAAAGATGACTATCTGAGCGATTGCGGAGTTGTATATCTGTATGTATTACAGAAAATAAAATCAGCGGCTTTATGGCATTTATGTGTCTGTTATAAAGTTTTTACTTTAATAAAAGTTGGATTATTCTAAATGTTATATTGCAGTTACGGCTGGACACATGGTTTTAGCAGCAGTGGGAGGAGCAGGGATAACGCTAGGGGTCATTGCTGTGATTATGTTACTTCTACGTCATAAAAGGTAAGAAAACTTCGACAAATCCATAAATAAATCAAAACATGAAGAAGAGCGCTTCGATCGTCTCCTTCAGCAATATGCAACTTCTATCTCATCTTAGCATTGACAGTCTCTAGCAAGATTGACGGCTTCTTGTAAACAAATATCTGTCAAATTCAACACTAATGACGGCTCCTTTCACCACCAAAAGGTCAAGCTTGCATGCCTTGAATGTGAGTTATCTCCCATTAACCACAAGTGCTGTAACGGGCGTATATCATGTTTATATATATATATATATATATATATATATATATATATATATATATATTATATATATATATATATATATATATATATATATATAATATATATATATATATATCCTCCAATATAAAGTGGCATATCCTGATTATTCCAGAAACTAAAACAATACCGTCTATTCTATTTTCCGAAAATAGGGGTGTACTGATAAAACTTTTTCCACTGTAACGCTAAAATTTGGTGCATAGAAGTGACCTGTCACCATGTTATGATCTAATTTAGACTCGTTGCGTTTGTATTTGAATTTTGAATGTTGTTTTACGTCACGTCAACAATTTTTATAGTGGCGGCTCATTTTTAGTAATGGAGGAGAGTATCAGATTACAATGTACCTGGGAAGTTACCACTGTCCTTCTGTAAATTAAGTAAATTAACAAACTTTTCTCAGCGATACTCAAATTCGTGTTTAGGTGAGATGATATGTGATTTAAAGCAGAGGTGAGCCAAGATATCTTTGCAGACTTATTATAGTACAGTATATGGTTTTTAGGATTTTCGCAACATATTGAATGTCACAGACATAAATAAATGATAAAATGTATTATAGAACTTTAAAGGACTCGGATGGCTGATCATAGGGGCTTCAAGAACCTTTATGTAGTTGGGGGATTTTTGCTACTCTTGGTTGAGTTTAGCTTGATGATAAATCGGTTACTCTCATTCAGGATCAAAATTGAAGTCAAATATATTTTTTGGTGTTCACTGATGATTAGTCACTTGAGTTCAATTACTGTTCTACATAATCCATTGGTTTCATTTAATTTCACTCGTCATATTTTACAACTTCAGTTACAGTATTTAGGGGTCCTCTGAAATGAATTATTACTAAGGGTTCCCTGTTTGTTTACATTGAACGTGATCAAAACCAGATGTAATGCATGGGCATTGAGTTTGTTATAAAACTTTGGTAATAGACAGTTACTGAAAAAAATGTATTAAGAATATTTCATTTTAATTTCTATATTATGATAAATTGAGAAAACTTAATAGATTTATTGTGTCATTTGTAGATTACAACGAAAACAAGTAGAGGACACGTACGTGACACAGACATATGCATGTGAAGAACACAACTATGGGGAGATAAATGTTGCCGCAGAAACTTCTCAGTAGTAATTTGATTGGTTAACATTATTTTAAGATATTGCTAAATATCGTCAGAATCTTTTGAACCAGATTAAACGATTAAAACGTCTTGAAGATTATTTTGATAAAATGCTATGTGTACATTGTAAGTGTATTTGTGCTGTACACAACAAAATTGATGAAGCGAACGTGCCGAGTTCTCTGTGATCAGAAGGTAGAAAATTTGCTGTACAGTACGATCCAAAAAGTTTCATTAAAGCGGAAGTGCATTTTGACGATGATTAATCGGAACTATATTCAATATAACATTGACTGAAGTAGAAGTTTTTAGAAATAAATGATAATCAGTTATCCATTTTTGTTGTAAAATGACAAATCTGGTCTTCTGTCTTCTTAACTCCGTTTTTTACGGTAACCTGTCGATTTGTTTACAAGCGAACTTGTTATGGTAAATAAAAACTAACATCTGTTCTCACCTCATGAAAAAATGTAAATAAAAAATAAATGATAAAACAAAGACGAATAAAATCCCGAATTCGTGAAAAACTAGATTTCTGAACACTCTTTCCCGCGATTTGGATTTGAAGCATAAGTCACACGATGATCACGTGATTGTTTTAAGATCGCATGTGGTTTTCAAAAGCCGATGTATTTACTGATACATTATGATTAAACAAATGGGACGGGCTGCTCTCACTATAAGGCAATGTCGTAGTTCATGTTAACTTGTTATTACCAGCCTCTGTATTCGGAAATGTACCCTCATCTGTGTACGGCGAATGATGGGTACTGAATTTCTGTGTTTCTTTCAATTCATTTGTATATTTCAAGTACGCATATGAAGAAAAAACAGAGTCGGGACAATTGTACTCTCAATGTAGGCATGTCAAACATTCAGAGAACACTTCAAATTACCTTAATTATGTTATCTATTTGACAATTTACTTTGTTTTGCGACTACAATTGGTTATATATGTTGAATGACTGGAATTTATTATAAACATAATTTGTAATGAACCTGCCTCGGGTATGGGTTTTTCTGTCATCATTCGGCTTGTGTTTAAAACATCCAGGTTTAATGTTTTACAGCATATAAACATTCTATAACCTTTTTTGAAAATCTGATAGTCATCGCTAATTTTAAACGTTTGCTTTTTAAATTAGCTTTACTAGTAGCGAATACGTATGAAATCCACTGAATTGCAAATTGGGCATCTGAAATATTAAAAGATGGGAGCAGGTGTCCAGGTAGAGAAAACTGTCGTTGCTGACAAATCTCATTCACCGCTTGTCTGTAGCACTGGGCTTTAACAAACAAAAAATCACTCAAATAGTCACATAAGTACTGAATAGTAAATGATGACAAAGAGGAAGTTTAATGTCAATATCGCCATGCTGCATTTACTAAGACAGCCTGTCGTCCAGATCAAGAAAGGTCAGGTAAGCCACCACTTACAAGTTTATATGAACTGGACTTTATCATGTTTAATACACTAGCTAAATTATTTGATATTTTCGTTTTTTTAATTTTGTTGAAAAAGATATATTAATATTTCTGAATTTATAAACGGGAATGAACATTTATTCTTCAGATAGATGTCAGTACTGTAATTCTTATCAACTGTATTTGTTTCATTACATATGCATATGATAAATGTAGAAATATTTTTTTAAATACACGTATAAAAACAACCACTAGAGGCAGTATGGCCATAATGGGAAGCATTGTATTTCTCAGTACACAGCTTATTGCAACAGCCAAACCAAAATGCAAACTGGAATGGATAGAGAGATGATCCAGTGGGCAGACAGACAGACGGGCGGACAGACAAAGATCGGTATTTGTTTAGCAATCCGATCGATAAAGATATTTCCACAGAGAGAACACCATTACTTCACAACAGTGGTTTGTTGGAGATGTCGCTGTGAAGTGATAAACCAAATACCTTTTCTCACGGTAATTATCAACAAAGGGAGTACTTGTATAAACGGTAAGCCCTACAGTGACTACTGATAAATATGGGAATGTTTACACCTCCATTACACATGCTCCCTATTCTGTATGTTAAAAGATCCATTGTTTTTTTATTTTTTTTTTTAAATATGGAATAGTGTTTAACACCACACTCAGAATTTTTCAGTTATATGGTGGCAGTCAGTTTTTATTGATGAAGGAGAGATCCCGGTTACAATGTACCCGGAAAGAGACCACCGGCCTTTTGCAAGTAAACTGGCAAACTTTGTCACAAAATCAGCTAAGTGTCAGGTGGGCTCGAACCAGTGGTGATCACAAGTGAGAGAATGTGTGGTTGTAAACCATACCTTGTGTATATACATTATATGGTGCATTTCGCTGTTGGTGTGTTCGGGTAACGCGGTGATACGCGCACTCGTTTCTCATCAATTCGAGCCGAGTTCGATCCTTAGATTGGACAGAGAAGTGTGTGGAAAAACATGACGATCTCGAACTCGTGGGTTGTCGCCATCTCGGTCATGTGGATTCCACTGTGGAAATATTTGAAGTTATATGCAAAATAACAGAACGATTTTGAGCATTGTTGTCCGTGCTTGACACTGTCTATAATCTCTACATTTTACATTTTATGGACGCTCCAATGTTAATGTATGTACAATAGAATCATAATACCAAATTATAGGATTTCAAAGTGAAAAAGGCAAAAATAAATGCTCAAAATTATTATTTCTTGTATGACATCACTTTACATCTATTTTAAATTTGAGCTCAACGGATGAAGTCTTATTGATAAAAACGGTCGTCTTGAGCATTGATTTTGGCCTTTTTCATTGCAGGACTATAACTTCGGTATTATGTTGATAATGTTGACTTCGTCAGCTGAGTAAGAGTATGTAAGAATTCATTTTTTTGTATTCTATTAGATAAAAGTATCGTACTCGCTGGAGGCCGATTGTCTTTTCCATGGTATATTGTGACAGGTCTTTCTCCATCTTCAATAAAAAGAAACAGTCGCCAATGTTCTAATGGTGTCGTATTTTGACAGCATGGTTGTCTGCCCTTTATTAAGTGTACATATAAAATCAAAGTTGATATTTAAGTTGCACAAGTGAAAAAAAAGTTGCTGTAAACCTTTCAAAACTTATATAATTTGTTCAAAATATAGAAAACTTTTTGATATGGAGAGTTAAGGACGTATTACTATTGACATGCATTAATCCTTTATGAGGGATTTTGCGTTTAAACTTTAACAATAAATACTGTAGATCGAATAACAATGACGCTCTTCTATATCCTAAACGCCTGATCACTGAACCGGTTAAAAACGGAATTGAATCTAAATATAGCGCGAAGTAAACAAGCATGAAAACCTGTTTCGTTAAAGAGCTATTTTAAAGGAAATCGACATTTACACTTCCTTGTTTGTATCTTCGAATTCTCACCATATATTGTTGATAAAATGGTTCGCGATGGCGGATGCTTCGGGTGGATAATACTGGTGGTTATAGTTGGTGCTGGAAATATACTGACAGTGACGGGTAAGAGACATACACCTTGTAAACATGTTACTATAAATAATCACCTCCCTCTCTCTCTCTCTCTCTCTCTCTCTCTCTCTCTCTCTCTCTCTCTCTCTCTCTCTCTCTCTCTCTCTCTCTCTCTGCTAATGTCAGATTAATCCTCTTCATTAGACCGATGAGATTTCGTACACAAGGCGAAATAAATCGTAACAATTGTATATTTCCTCTTTTGGAACACTTTCATCAACTGTATCGTAGATATGGGTGAAAACGGTATTATTTCTTTGTATTAAGATATGAAATATCCTAATTAAGAGCAGTATTTAAACTCGTGGATTTCGGTGATCGTAATATAATTGTGGTTCTGATAAGTAAGGAAATTTAAAAAAAAACTTCTCGTAATTTTTTGGAAAGTCAATTGTTTCTAAATCAATATGAATTTCATAGTTGTAGAAATGTTAGCTTTTATAAATTCTTGCGCAAAATGAATATGAATTATGAATCAATTGAAAATCACATGGCAATCTTATTTCAATTTCATACATATGTGAAGTTAAGTGTATTTGAACTGCAAGTGAAATTCATATGAAATGAATATGAAACTAATATTAAAGTCTCACATATAATTCACGACAAGAAATATTGCCTGTCGAAAATTGTGCTATTTACAGTATCTAAGGATTTTACTCGTTCCTACATCCTAGTTATATATCATGTTTTGTCCTCTGTCCACGGTGTATTTTCAGTACCCTATACCGTTAGCGCTATGTAAATTTACCTAAACCATAAAAAAATCAGAAACGTATGTACGAGGTATGTGTTACATATATCACATTTCGTTAGATGCACAAAACATTTACTGACAGTGTCCGTATTGCAATGACAATCAGTGATGGATTTAACTACAAATAAAGTCATGGTTATTGTCTTGGAAAGATAAATGCGGTACAACATTTCCTGCCGTGTCCTTCACTGAAGAAATTGAACTTTTATATTGAATTATCATTTTGTTTATGTTACAGGTCAAGCATGCTCGAATTATCGTAACGGTAAGTTGATTTTCAGCATCAGTTTAAAAGTTCAATATTATCATATAAATAATATACTTTATATCCTATAATGTGTAAACATGGCATTATAAACTTTTCATCTCAAATGTATTTGTTTAGGTATATAATTTCAGGAAAACATGTAATACAGATTTTTTTTACTGTTTTATCAAATGTTTTAATTCATGAAATTAATACATATTCACTGCATATTGTATAATTACAGTCATTCCTGTAAAAGTGTGTACAAATACAGTCACTACAGGATCAAGTGTCTACATGGACTTTTATGACGCCAAAGATCACCTGTCTTGTAACTGTAGTGTTACATTTACCGACAGTGGTACACTTCAAATCACACCTGTTGTGTATCCTAATTATATAGGATGTGGGACGGTGATAAGTATATCCATGACAGAAACATTTAGATTTAACTGTAAACAGTCCGGTGGATCATCTGTAAACGTACTTCCCGGTAATGTTATGTCGATCCAGATAGACAAGGAAAGGGACTATACAACTTGGGACGCAAACTACTGTGTCGTTTTTAACTTAGGTATTAATAACCTCCATTTACTTTTATCATCATTGTAAAGTCATTAAATAATCTTCTCCGTCATTCATGGTCTTCTGTAATATCCCAAAATACATTTAAACTCCTACTTAATCTAATTACCAATTAGTTTTTGTCTTTCAATTATTTAATATATGTGTAAACACTTTATACCAAATATTTCGGCCATACGACCGGCCGACTGCATCACATTACCAATGCTAATTTCATTGTTGAATAAGTCGTTTTCTATTTCTAACAACATTGCTCCCATAAATTTAATAAATCATTTTAGGTAATTAGTGAAGATGTGCTTTAAGTATATCCTCACATAGATAACGTATCATTTTAAATTTTTTTTAGCTCAATTAAAATAACATTCTTCTTTATATTCCAATTTCTTGAAAAAAAGTGCATTTACTATGCCTGAATATTATCGAGGAAAGTTTGGATTTATTTAAATTCAAAAGGTGCAATATCCTACCATATACGCCTGGGGCAGGATTTGAGGTTCCGGGACTATTTTTATGTTATATTCATACGCTCTATAACGATAGCACATTACGCAAATATTTAACTGTTCATGTGATTTGTTGTGAAGTAAAGAAATTAATTTTGAACATTGTATAAGTGATAAGGATATTTGCCGCGCAAATAACTCGGGCATAAATATTTTAACATATGCATTCATTAACTTAAACTTGTATTTTACAGTGCTTTCGCATATTGTCTTTTCGGGTGGAACAAGGACCTATACAAATATCTATTGTTATGTCACACTACTGTGATGTAACCTGTGTATAGCGTTGTTACACATATGACAAATTTATGGTTGCACATAAATATTGCATATATATATATATATATATATATATATATATATATATATATATATATATTATATATATATATATATATATATATATATATATATATATATATATATTCAGAGATGATTTGAACAGTTCAATCAGGTTTCTTGACATTTGCGTTATGTTTTGGACTAAAGCTGCAGATGAATCAAAAACATTAAAAAAACAGACACGTACTATTTACTATCGAATCCAGTGCAGCACAATTCAATCAAAGTGCTGAAAGTACTGATACGAGTTGATGGCAATCGTAAGTTTCAATGAGTATACTGAATATTTTTTAATTCGGTAAAATTAGGTTTTAAAAAAAGTAACCAAAAATCAGGGTTAAAAAAACCTAACCCTAACCCCAACCCTAACCCGGGTCAGACATTTGGCCTAACGTGAGTACTGATGGCTTATTTATTATGTAACAAACTACATAGATCAGCGATATGATATTAAAATATTGTGCTTATAAACATTGTTTCATCGACATTAAATTGCTATGTGATGGGACAGCATTATACCCTTCCGCTATACTTACTATCAGTAGCCATAAATCTCTAGGTCAATACATGTACACCCAATGTCAAAGACTGCCCCGAGTTCCTCGTCAGATCACAGGAATGAGGAATGACACAACTTCTATGTCCAACTTCAGATCTTGCCAATACACAGTAAGGGAGACTTGGCCAAAACTCATTTGCATATTAATCGTGCGCGAGAATTGTTAACAGTCCAGTCTATGGCTTTTCATGTCTATTCTATCACAAGAGTATAACGGTAAAAAATAATTGAAAACTAACATTCTTAAACAAATTATAATATCATAAAATTCATAAAGGACGCCAATCTGACCTTTAATAGCATATATTTCAACAAGTCTAGTAGACCTTTCTTTTCAGCAAATTGTTACTATATTTTCGTCATATTAAAAAGCAAAAATATACGAATAAAAGTGTCATTTTCAATCTTGACTTTGAGTTTATGTCACTGAAATGCACATACATGTGTAATTTTTGCGTCAATATAATGTGTTGTTAACCCCATACTGCAAAATGTGCTCTGACTTGTTCCCAATAAACAACTTTGCATAACATAATTGCATTGATGTTCCATCAACTCGTAAAAACAGATAAACGTTGTATCCTATAACCTCCAATCAAGAGTCGAGATCGAAATAAGATGTATTGAAATAAAAAAAATTCAAACAATTCATCAAAATCAAAAACAAATAAACATTAGTGAAAATGCACAAAAAGTATCTGATGTCGGCGAATAAGTTTTGTTTGTGCTTTACAATACATAACAATGTAGTCGGTGTTTTGAATTAAATTAGATATAAGATTTTTTCATTGGATCTCTATATATACTATATACATGAAGTATTAATTGGGCAGTGATATAACGAATATTTTCAGAAGATACAATTTTTTTTCTGACATTGATTATACTTTTAGTTGCTATAATCATCAAGGTAAAGAATATTATCAGCATAATACTAAAGTTATAATTCTCAAGACGATCGTTTCTATCAATTAGACTTCATCAGTTGAGCTCCAATTTATCAAAGATGCATATTTTCTAAAGAGAAAGTGGTATCAGACAAGTGCATATAATAAATCTAACCGTATAGACAAAATCCGTCTAAGAGTAACCACTGTAACCAAAGATGACCATTTTAGCTTTCAAATATTTAGAATTTAAACGCATTGTTATCAGTGCGTTATTTTACTTAAGTATAAGATTATCAGCTGTTACCGAAATACCAGGTAGTAGGTTTGTGTATACCCTCGTTGTCGCAAACAGTGGCGACGATCCAGTGGTTATAAATATTATAGAAATAACATTTTACTATAGGAACAAGATATACGAGTACAAATATTGCAATTTTTTTCAGAGAACAATAGATTTAATTTCACTGTGTCATGTGGGAATAATGTATCTGCGACCGCTACTGCTACTACCACTGCGACTACTGCTACCACTGCGACTACTACTACTACGACTACTACCACCAAACTGTCGTCTGCAACTACAACTACTGTAAACACGACAACTACCA
>BROG01002280.1:0-11916 GCA_030159075.1 Atrina japonica | reverse complement strand
TAAAAATAAAAGAAAAAAGAAAAATTCAACTTCATTTTTTTCAATTCTTGAGGCTCAATAAGGGGAAATTTGCTGACTGTAATTTGTTTTTAATCTTTACAATATTATAAAAAAAAACTTTTAAAACTAAAAGAAAATTGAAAATGAATTCGCTCTTTTTATGAATTGATGAAATGACTCTTTTTACACTTCTAATTAACAAAAAGTCTATTATTGAGGCTCAACAAGGGTTAAAGTAATATTTTATGCTATAGAAGCATTCAGGGAAAAAGTGGATGAAATCGCTAAGACCTTTTTTACATTTTTTGCTTTAAATAAACGCGGAAATCAGGAGATGATTACTTAAAAAAATTAATAGTACAACAACAAAAAAATTACAATGTTGAACAGAAAACTAACATAAAATACATAATGTTTACAACTATATATGGTATCTATAACGTTTAGTTATAATAAACAAGTAACTTTTGTTTACACTAGGTCTTGCTTTCTGCGTGGGATGCCTAAAATAAGGGGTATTTAGCAGTTTGTTTTGGTAATTCCTGAAAAAAATCAGGAATTGTCAAAAAATAAGAAAAAGGCATGAGCTGTTTGACACTGTTATTACAATGTTGAGAACAAAAACATTTTGACTTCTTCAGTATTAATGCATTAATTGTAACCCATTTTCATTTAAATTGGCATTAAATTTTCTAATAAATGGGACTAGGATCTAAAGGGGTTCCAAAAGGAGCAAAACCTTCGTACATATTGATACTTTTTCTCATAACCCATAATATTGTCAGTTCTTTACTGTCAAGAACGTCACTGTGACATGTCAAATTGACGAGTTTTATTTCTGTATTTTACCTGGCCTGTCTACCATTGATAGAATTAAATACGAAATTATGACATAAAAATTAGTCTACAGCTACTTTAACTCTACTCGTTGGTAATTCCTCAGTCCGCCCCAGAATAGTGGCCTAATACAGACCTATGAAGTTATCTCGAATCACTACATCTTACAATGTTAACATTTAAATTGTTCATAGATCGAATAACTAAATACATATTTGCGCAATTTTTAAAATGTATCTATATTTTCATCTTTTAATAAATGACATTTGCCCTGTTTCTTACATAAATGAATTTGATACATCATGTTTATTTATAGTATTTGTATACACTATGAGAAGCTACATACACCATAGCATACCAGCATACCTTCCACCCCTAATATCTGCACCGGTCCGAATGTCATGGTGTATGTAGAGACACACTACTCGCTTTATAAAGAGAAAAAAAGCAGCCTATGGTACAAATTATAGTGTAGTCTGGGCGGACCTGTGGCATTAGCAAAATCACAAATATAAAAAAAGAGCGGTACCATAATTTACTACAATTCTCTTTAGTAGTCTACAAGTCTAGGGGGATTCAGATTAAGTTTAAGACAAGACTCTGAGCTACCCCACAGTAGGATACATTCTAGTGTAGTCTGGGCAGACATGTGAAATTAGTCTGAGGGATTTAGTTCTTAGTTTTAAGTTACCACACCTTTAACACTCAGCTCATAGTGAGAACTATTCTAGTAAAGTCTGGGTGGGACTTTGAAATAAGAACAGACGTCATAAACAGAGTACCATACTATTGGACTATTTCAATTACTGTAACACGGCTCTAGGAGATTCGATTTATACCTAAAATTTACGTTAACATATTAAGATAACCTCTCATAGTGAGAGAGCCATTCTTGTTCAGTCCGGGCGGGCCGTTGGAATTAGCGTAAATCATAGACATCAAAAAGAGTGGTACCACACTACACTATGGGACCACTAGTATTTCCTTTCGTGTTCTTCGGGTCTTGGGATTGTGGACTTTACCTTAAATCAAGACTGGGCTTTTCTATCATACATAGGTCATAGTGGGAAATAGATTAGTAAAGTGTGGGCGGACTTAGACCCGTAGAAAACTATGGGAAGTAGCCCCGAATTAGGTACCTCCCCAAACTTACGCCATTGATTAGTTTTCTTTTATGTTTACATGTTAAGTAAATTACGATATGCCCAGACTCTACAAGATAAGATATTATAACAGTGTATATTTTCAACTGATATAATACAAGTCTCGTAAACCCGTAGAACGCGGACTGGCAAATCCGTAAATCTGCGGGGCTGAGAACTGCGGGCAAGCTTCACACTGTCGACTGGTACCAAAATTTCAGTGAAAACAGCCCATAAAATCATAAATGGGTCGAGGACGTGATACTGGCTGATTACACGTCCTATCATATATATTCCAAATTGTGTAGAAAACATTAACAGATATTACGGGTTTTCTCGCGTGGGTTTTTATGCTAAGGCACTAACGTCATCACTTTTCACAATGACGTCATAATCATGTAGTCAAAAAAAAAAGTATGACTGTGTTTTAATTTTGTTTTGGAATATTTTACCAAAGGATGCACTAGATTTGCGGTTTATATAAATAACCGACAGACCTTCGGAAGTTCCGAGTCGACAAACAAACACGAGACAATGTCATCTGTCGCCATATGCGTCGGTGTTGAATTTACAACTGACATATTACGATTGAACTTGCGCTGGGGACAGAACAGGACTAGACATTTGCTCAAGTAAGTGTACAAAAATGTATAAATATATTAATATAACAGTCAATAGTTATTTTATGTTTTTATTTTACTTATTTATCTACTTATTTTTATAGGCCTATTTATTCATTTATTTATCTATTCTTTATAAGTAATATTTTTTGTAGGGCAGTAACAGAACTGCTCTGCTCACACATCAACAACAACGTCGACATAGACTCATTTATCAAACTGCAACGATATTTAAACTCTGAACATTTACGCTAAAGTCCTATAGACTTAATTGTTTGTAAAACAAAAAAAAAACAATCATCGGCTTTTTTATCTTTCAAAAGATGTACTTACATTTTTTCCAATACGACTCAAGTACGGTCAGTAGAAATGGCGTATTCCTCACGGCTGGCGTTCGGCCAATTTTTCTAACGACGTTACGATGTGCACCGTAGACGTTGTCGAGTGAAAATGAGCTGTATGTCGGCCACTCTCCTCTTTATATAGGTTTCGCCGTTGCCCATGGAGATGACCATCGTACACTAACGTCATTCTGTTGTTTCAATATGGCGACGGTATCAATTTATTTAGTTCCTCGTGATTTTATATTTTAAAAATTAAAATGAAGTTTGAGATACGTATTGATACATTTTGATTATTTATTTTGTGGCAGATGAGTAACAGTGTATGTTTTTATTTATTCAAATTAAGTCATGTTTTTTTTTTTTTTTTTTTTTTTTTTTTTTATTTTATTTTTTTTTTTTTTAGGGGGGGTAAAGTAAACGGAATTAATTTCCGGCTTTGAAAAAATGACAAGTTTAAGTTTCAATCTTCGTCTTTACACATACCCGTTTTGGGTAGATCTATCACGGTTTTTATTTATTTATTTATTCATTCATTTACCGCTTTGTCATCTAATTCAGCGCGTCGCCTAATTCTGCGCTTTACTTTATGCTCAATTCACAATATATACCATTGATAATTAAAACCTAATAGTCGTAACTTTTCCGTAATTAACATTATATATTAGGTTAGAGTTAACCGAAGATGCATTTCTTCCTCACTTTGGTGAATTTTAGATGGTCACTAGTGAATATTTAAAGAGAATGGACATGATTTAAGAAAGCGTCTGCTGCTGTGCAGGGTTTCAGATACTGCCCGAATCATCCGAAGGCACTAAAGTTCGTTCCAAAATAGTATTTATTATTATGACACATTAAATAATATTTTAGAATTTAAGCCAAAATTATTTTTGTCATGTTTTTTTCTGATTTTTTGTCCATAGGTTAAATGAGCTGAATATTTATTATTTACCAAGCATGGAAACATTCTCAGCACTCAATTTCAGACGCCATTTTGCAGAAATTTTAAGAGACAAATGGGTGTTTATATATATTGTCCGATTGAACAGTAACACTTTCTTGAAACAATCTGGACACTTTCCACTCTAATGATGACCTACATTTACAATATCTTCGAAGTCATGTATCCCCATGGTAAAAAATATGATAATGTTTAATAGACGAAGCGCGCAGAATTATATTACTTTAATAAGGTTGAGGAAACATATGGATATCCGGGGTCTAAACCATAATTTTTTTTGTTGATTCAGCACACACAGTAATGAAATGTGTATCAACTAATTGCTGAAAGATGACGTCACATGTAAACAATAACAATTTGTTTTTTAAACACCGTAATTTATTTATACAATGATTAGAGCTTAGGGACGCAGAATAGGCCGACGCGCTGTATGTATTCAATTCATTTTTGTTTCAAATTTACTCAAAATAATTTTACTTATGTAATGAAATATAAATATCTTTATAAATTACCTGACGTATTTAATGGTAGGCAATCGGATAGAAATTATGATCAGATCTTGAAGAGATATAAACTGTCACAATGGTTATTTTTGTCCCCTGACATATAGTCGAGAATATGATAAAATGTGTGTTCAAATACATTATCAAACAAGATCTTCTTTTCAAAGTTATTTGTTTAATTAGAATTTAATTTTTCTCGTATCTTAAAAAATCCATCTGTATTTCCATATGCAATGACCTTTCAGATAAACTATTTCGCCATATCAAATGTGTACTTGGTAATTCGGTCAGGGGATCTCGGTCTTTTACGCGTTCGGACTATGTTAAAGTCGGTCGATTTCTATGTGTTTTATATTTATTTTTAAAATAAAGGGTGTGATTTTTATTGGAAAGTCCATGCATTATGTAAAATATATGCTTTTCATCACTATTGTAAATAATTGAAGAAAATCGGATGAATATATGAATAAATATATCAGGTCACTAAAAGAATTTTTTCCGATCTTTAATGTTACCTTGAATGTTGACGTTGACAAAATCAAAACAATATAACTGAAAAGTATGTATATCTCATGTTTTACAATCGTGCCGCAATGCCCGGTGGAGCTGGGCAGTTCATGATCATATGTGTCAAGAACGATAAAGCCGAGAATGTGATGAGACAAGTTAAACATGGGTCGAGATCACCCGATATACCCGGCAGGTGGACAGTTTCAGAAACGAAGGTTTTGAAATGACGAAAAAGACAAACTTTGTCTGATATAGATATGAAATGATGATGTACGAAAATAAACTCAAAGGGTAATAAGAATAGAATGTATATTAACTGCAAATAGCACATGTTTATTGGTCACTCGGTAATCTTCGTAAAAAAAAACCGAAAGTTAATTTGCAATGCTAGAAGTATGGCGGACAAAAATAATTGATGTTAATACAGGTAATGTTTGGCAAGAGTGTTGCAATTTTACACATTCATTTGTTATTTTAACCACCAGATGGTCTTTTTGAAATATATTTGAGATAGAATATCACATAAAATGGGCATGTAAAAATGTTCACCTGCGATATCGCTTTAATTAGAAGAAGCAAAGCAATCAATTACAGTGATGATTTCGTAATCAGTTTCATTTTGTCAAAGAGTTTTTACATTTATTAGTTCATGAAATTTGTTCTTTTGACCACCAGGTTATCTCTGCTGAAGCGACTGACTTTTTCTGTCCTTCAAATGAGACAGTAAACACCGAGGTCCTATGTCACAGTAGGTGTCGGCACTGCTCAATGACATAATTGCCTGGCATAGGACATAATGTTAAGCCCTTCACCGGCATTTAGTGACATCTCCATATGAGTGAAAGATTATGGGATGTTAAACAACAATACAACAACAACAATATAGAATCCTATATATATATATATATATATATAGATATGGGGGCAGATTGCATTTGGTCTGTCTGTTAATCTATTTCCAACACCTACATGTTGTCAAAAAGGTTTCGTTTCTTGAAATATAAGACTGGTTGTATCAATGCTAACGTTCAGCAATACATACGTCAGACTTGCCAACCTTGAAAAATTTTCATGGGGAGAAATTTTCCAATCTCAGGGAGGGGGGGAAGACTCTAAATTTTAGTAAGAATTAATATGAAAATTAAAATTTTCCATGAGGGGAGATATGTATTTTTCTCAAAGAAATTATCAAAATTTTACACAGAAAATAGGGAGTCTCCCTATTTATGGGGGAGACTTGGCAAGTATGATACGTGTATTGAAATTTTACAGACAGAGTTATGGAACTTGGTAATTATCATAAGTGAATGGTTTTCCTTGAGCGTATTGTTCCTCAAAGACATTTTTTTTCTAGTTGCAGTATATGTTAAAGAAACAGAATGCAGTAACATACAAAAGGTCAGTAAGCACACTGAAAGCTTTTCATTACACATGAAATATATTGTTTACTATGTTATCCACCCCTAAAATAAACATTGGACTGAACTTCATGCCAGTGTCACATTCCAGTCCAACTAAGGAGGAGGGGGGTGTGGAGGTGATGGGTGCGTAATTCTTTGCTTATGAAATTAAATGTGTGTCAGAAATGTGATTTATAAATCTATAATGTATGTGTATCTACATGGATTTTACTGAAGCACTTCTCTCTGAATGGGACAAATATTTGACTCCATTTGTAATGCAACAGATCTCCTAGGCAGATGACACCATCTGTAGTACAACAGATCTCCTAGGGAGACAACTCCATCTGTAATACAACAGATCTCCTAGGCAGACGACACCATTTGTAATACAACAGATCTCCTAGGGAGACGACTCCATTTGTAATACAACATATCTCCTAGGGAGACGACTCCATTTGTAATACAACAGATCTCCTAGGGAGACGACACCATCTGTAATACAACATATCTCCTAGGCAGACGACACCATTTGTAATACAACGGATCTCCTAGGCAGACGACTCCATTTGTAATACAACAGATCTCCTAGGGAGACGACTCCATTTGTAATACAACAGATCTCCTAGGGAGACGACTCCATTTGTAATACAACAGATCTCCTAGGGAGACGACTCCATTTGTAATATAACAGATCTCCTAGGGAGACGACTCCATTTGCAATGCAACAAATCTCCGAGGAAGATATAGATATTCATTTTTAATACTCATGTAATCGTGACATGTTGTACGTGTAGGTAATGCAGTTAATTTCCTGAGTACCATGCAAGACGCAACAGATTCAATATCTGATACAGATCATTTCTGGAACTTCTTTAACCCTTTCAACCCCAAGCCCCCCTCCCCACCATACCATAATAGACTTGTCCAATAAAACATTACAGAGTATACCATTAAGACACTTAGGGATGAAAGGGATGAAACCTGATTTGACTTTCCCTTTGGCAAGAAATTGGCATGCCTGTCAGTGTGTAAAACATGAAAGTCACAGGTCTTTCGGACAAGACCAAGGTCCAATCGACTCCTAATTGTTACAGTAGACATGTACATAACACATTAAAGAACCCTCATTTCATTGACACCAAAATGTCAGTTCTTAGCACAGGTCAACATTTGTGGAACTTCACCTGTACTATATGATGTGTGTGTGTGTTTCCTCCTTTTTATGATTTTTACCTGAAATTAAGATCAATTCCCATAAATCCATAATACTTCTATTCTTTTCTTTTTTTCAGATCTGTTGCATGCATTGTCACTTGTCATTGCTTGTATATTTCCTAGAACAAAAATATTTCATAGAACTTGCATTTTTTTTTAATCTTTGTACAATCTAACATTTTTTACTAGATTTCTTTGAGTTTCACTTCCTCCTAGCCAAAATCTGATATGGAACATGTGTGTTTAATTCATCAACCTCTGAGAAACAATAGACTCTTCTGTAAATGAATTACTTTAGCTAATTCAAATGTGTCTGTAGGGGTGAATGAGTTTGATATATGAAAAAATTACTTCAAAATTATCTCTGTTCATATCTTCTTCATCTTTTGTTTGACAGGAAAAACATCCTACGGCCATTTGAAGATGAATCTCCTTTGGTAAGCTCCACTTTTTATTAATAAATCAGTATCATCATGCCAAAGACATTCAATGTGTATTGTTGAATTTGTAAAATCTGACAGTTTTGTAAATAAGGTGGTAGAAAGGTAAGTGTGTTGATGTGTTTTATGCAGGTTATCACTTTATCATAACTACTCAAATGGTCTACCATACTTTGATAAGTGACCGATTGTAATAAGTGACTGATTGTGATAAGTGGCCGATTGTGATAAGTGACTGATTGTGATAAGTGGCCGATTGTCATAAGTGACTGATTGTGATAAGTGACTGATTGTGATAAGTGACCGATTGTGATAAGTGGCCGATTGTGATAAGTGACTGATTGTGATAAGTGACTGATTGTGATTGGTGACTGATTGTGATAAGTGACTGATTGTGATAAGTGATTGATTGTGATAAGTGACTGATTGTAATAAGTGACTGATTGTGATAAGTTATTGATTGTGATAAGTGACCGATCGTGATACGTGACTGATTGTGATAAGTGGCCGATTGTGATAAGTGACTGATTGTGATAAGTGACTGATTGTGATAAGTGACTGATTGTGATAAGTGACCGATTGTGATAAGTGACTGATTGTAATAAGTGACTGATTGTGATAGGTGACCAATTGTGATAAGTGACTGATTGTGATAAGTGGCTGATAGTGATGGAACCGATTGTGATAAGTGGCCAATTGTGATAATTGGTCGATTGTGATAAGTAACGGATTGCGATAAAGTGATGGATTTTGATAAAGTGACCAATTCTGACTCATCAGCATTGGTATATGCTCTACAGGTGTGTATCATATTTCTCAAAAACTGAATTACATTTTTTTCATCTTAAACCAACAAATTTAACATGCACAGGCCTTTTTTGTCAATTTTGGGAAAATTGTGTCATATTTGGAAATATTGTGTGCACACATGGAAATCTAAAGGCATTTTTTAAATGCATTTCCACTTACATTATTATTTTTTCTTTCATTACAGTCATGAGCTCAACATCAAATTGGGAATTGTTTAATTAAATTGGGGGAAAATACTTGCATTTTGCACAGGGAATCGGACTGAATTTTGGCCCTGTGGTGACTTTAGAAAAAGCCCTGATTTATGCAAATGAGTATTACCTGTCAGGCTACCTAAGCACAGACTCGCCTAGTCCATACCTAAATTTACTTGACTCAGTTGGTCAGACGTTCCCTAATGTCCGAACCTGTTTTTGGATAGAGAGGATTCATGTGAGCAATCAGTTTGTTTTGAAAATAAGGATTGTTTATTTGACATATTCAAATTGAATTGATTTACAATATTATATAAAAAAAAATGAGAATTTATGATGCTATAAAAGAAGTAAAGTCTTGTCATATTTCATTTTTAATTCATTTCAGGAATTTTTTGCCAAAAAAAGTGATGCATCCTTGTTCATGTTTGGATGTCATTCTAAAAAGCGACCTAATAATCTTATTATAGGTAACTATGGCAACCATTTCCTTTTTTTACATTTACTCTTAAGGATAGTCGAGAACAAACCTGCAAATCATTTGTGTCACTACTCATATATTGGTTTTTTTTTGTCACTTGTCAGTCAAATTAAAAAAAGTTTAACATTTAAAATATTCATGCATTCAGCATTTTGTTGTGTATTTTAAAAATAGTCTCCTATTTTACCATGCTCATACTGTCATGATTCTGTCATGATAAAATTCACATATTTTTTGTTTTACATTGAACAGGTCGTATGTTTGATTTCCATGTCTTGGATATGATCGAATTAGGTGTATGAAATACAGGTAAGCATCATAGATTCTCTATTTTACTTCTCTCTTATTTATCAATTTATTCATCTATGTATTTATTTATTAATGTGTTTATTTATTTATTATTTATTTATGTATATATTTATTCATTTAATTATTTATTTATTTATTTATTTATTTATTTATTTAAGCTGCCTTAAGATTGAAGTTAGGATTCTTTATACACATAACAATCTTACAGTATCAGTATCAGGAAGTAATGTGATTTCACTGTGGTACAAAAGTAATTACATCATGTAAACTGGTGATCATCATTCTGTGGCAAGAAGTCAAAGTCATTGCCATTTCAAGTGAGAAAAAGTACAATAAAACCTGCTTTAGTGACCACCTGTGTATAAAGGCCACCTGGTTACAATGGCCCTTTTTTTGCTGTCCACAATGGTACCATTTGTGTACAAATCAACCTCTATATAAAGACCACCTCCCTATAAAGTTTGGTTTTCTTTTTTCCTAAGGAGGCTGTTATTTACAAGTTTTACTGTATGTATTGTTTTTCTGAAAGAAGACAAATGGTGTCAAAATATTAATAACACAAGATGTAAGGCAGCTACCTAATTGCCCTATGCTTATGGCAAAATTTGCATGTGTGTGTAATTCTTAATTCATTAGTCAAATTAAAACATTCATAATTCTTATGTTATGATTTACACTAAGAATTGAAATGTACAAAGTAGAGTTAAATAGTCCCCAAGACAGCAGTTATCTAAAACCGGTCTCTTGACTTGAATTCTAATACATTGTAATTCTTGAATATCTTTTTCTTTTCTTTCTCCTACAAATGTTTTTCAATTCACATTCACTGTCGGGATATTGTCTTTGGTTTCATTGTCCACTTGCCACATTCTCCCTATCAAATAAGTTCAAGATTCTTTCCTGAAAACCTTAATTTCCATCCATACATGTATGTTTGTATGCATGTATGTATGTATGTATGTATGTATGAATTTTGTATGGGGGGGCCTGCGTGGCCGAGTGGTTAGGCTTTAGGCTTTAAATCACACGGCCTCTCATCTCTGGTTCGAATGCCGCCAGGGTCATTTCGAATTAAGTGGGAAAGTTTGCCAATTTTCTTGCAGAAGGTCGGTGGTCTTTACCTTGGTAACCGGGGTTTCTCCTCCACCAAAAAAAAAAAATGAACGCCATCATATGACTGAAAAATTGTTGAGTGCGGCGTAAAACAAAAATCAAATCAAATCAAAATGTATGTATGGGTGGATGGATGGATGGGTGGATGTATGTATGTATATATGTATGGGTGAAGGTATGTATGTATGTATGTATGTATTCATGCATGTAGGTATATATGTATGTATATATGTACGATGTATGTATATATGTATGGACAAAGGTATGTATGTATTTATGTATGTATGGATTGAGGTATCTATGTATGTATGCATGCATATATGTATGTATGTGTGACTATGTATGTAAGTATCTATGTATGTATATGAGTATGTATGTATGTATGTTTGTATATATGCATGGCTGTATGTATATATGTATGGATGAATGTATGTATGGCTGTATGTATGTATGGATGAAAGTATGTATGTGTGTATGCATCTATGGATGTGTATGTATGTATGCATGCATGATTGAATACATGTATCTTTGTATGTATGGACAAAGGGGTGTATGGATGTATGTATGGCTGTATATATGAATGGATGTATGTATTTATGTATGTATGTATGCATGTATGTAGGTATATATGTATGCATGACTGTATGTAAGTATTATGTATGTATGCATGTATGTATGTATAATATATATGTATGTGTGGATGGATGAAGATATGTATGTATGTAAGTATGTGTGTATGTATGTAAGTAAGTATGTGTGTATGTATGTATGTTTGTATGTATGGCTGTATGTATGTAAGTATGTATGTATGGATGAAGGTATGTATGTATGTATATATGTATGTATGTACGTACATGTATGTATGTATGTATGTATGTAGGTATATCTCCATGTATGTATGTAGGTAGGTAGGTAGGTATTTATGTATGTATGTGTGTATGGATGTATGTATGCATGTATGTATGTACATACATACATTGTGTAAAACTTAGGATGAGTTGGGTTACTGCCAACATTAGGCAGTATTTGCCAGAGTT
>BROG01002279.1:0-11931 GCA_030159075.1 Atrina japonica | reverse complement strand
TTAAGAAGTTTTATGGTCGATACGGAGGATCTTGTTAAACACAATGAAATCCTCCTCTCTGGAATATTGGATAGTATTCTGGAGCACGACCACAGCCAGTGATTCACTTTCACCTATCGTGGTATTCACAGAACCTGGCCTATTTACCGAATTCAACCGGTTCTCATCGAGCTGGAAAGGTTTCTTTGGAATATTTGTGACGGTTGTGACATGCCATTATAGAAAGCTGACTCTTTCCGTACGCCTGTTTGGGATTCGCAATTGTTCTTCATGTTGAAACCATTCGCACATCTTATCCATCTTGTTTTAATGTTTTAATGAGTTTCGATTGTCATTTGGTATTTTTTCATTTTTACAGTTAACCTTGAACTTGAACATTTTCTGTCTCAAGGTCAGATGTGTTTATTACAGAAAGAGTATAATTTATGCCTCTTGCATTTCACACATTGATGAACACTACTCCTTTCATCGTATTTCGAGAGACTAGGAGCTCACTCGTTGAAAACTAATGTCCAGATAAACCTTGATGAAATCTATTCCATGCAACCTTTGCTATATTAACCTTCAACATTTACAGCCTCAAGGTCGAAGTAATACCTGAATGTATAAGTATATTTACAAACTACAGAAGACTTTCACACCATACTTGGAATTAACGTTGATATACGTTATCCCTAGCGACCTTCAGTTTTGACTTTGACCTTCACTATAGTAAATCACAAGAACCATGCATAATAATTAGGGCTGCAGTTAAAAAAAAATGAAATGGATTGTATTAATCTTACGTTATTTCTAGCATATCTAATAAACCAAAACAAACATTGCATCTGTTACATTTTATTACTGCAATTATGAAACGTAAAGTGTAAGCTTAGTAACAATATTTCATCTGTAATATAATATATGATATAGATAATCGATGACATATCAAAGCAAGATATGGCATACCAATATATGAAAATCCAATACATTACTTAAAAATACATAACACATCAATAAAAGAGATACCAATACATGACCAAAATATATGACAGGCCGATACATGACATACCAAACACATGAAATACCAATATATGATATACCGATATATGACATACCAATAAATGACAGGCCGATACATGACATTCCGATATGACATACCGATACATTCATCGACTGACATATCTTCAGTTATGACAAAAAACTAACAATAAATAAACGGAAACCCAAGTCCAATAATATGTCTTTATATCCACACACCAGTTTTTCTCTATCATTATTTATTCAATGGTTTTACAAGCAACATATGGTTGATTATTTCATAGAAAGTTTGATTAAAAAATATTAAATTCCTACTCATTTCATGAAACAAAAAGTAATCCTAAACATTTAATAAATCTGGATTTTGCAACAAAATGTGTGCAGATTGAAAGAACAAATAAGAAAATAATTTGAAATACAAAATCTTTTACACTGAATATCTTGAGATCATTGTCTAGTTATGCCATCTCTCAGTTAAATACATTAAATTGCGTAAATGAAGCTGCTTACGCAATAAAGCCAAACCTGTTCATTATGCCATCGTTTCATTTGCCACCTCACGTTAAGCCACAATTTTTTTTTTAAAAAAAATCCCTATAATTTCATTTAAATGTCAGAGGACAAAATCATTGTGACAGCTTACATCATTTTAAATAAATGTACATTTCAGTCGTATTAATTACAGGTTTTACTCCCTGATTATTTCTAATTTAGCATTCAAAGTGATATTTTACTACAAATAACAGCTTAAAACATAAACGTTGTATAAATCTATCCAATAACAATATATCGGGCACATTTTACCCATTAAATATCCTCATTCAGAAGATTTAAACCGGCATAACTGTTTCCGGAAACAAGTCATTCTCACCATCATACCAATACAGATATTACGCGTTCTGCCTAGCTTTCCCTGGCTCTCAATATAAATTACACAGCGTTGTCTCTCTTTACACACTCGATCAAGTGTATGAGACTGTCTTTATGTATGTGGAATGATAAAAACTGTTTACCATTTACTGTGTTTTATGATAAGACAAAATTTCTATATCTATAAATGATATATATTATGTTGAAACAACTGCATGAACAAAAGTTAAACATTTTAATACAATTTTGGACAAAACACGCATGTACTTAATCAAATCGAACACGCAGTTCCATTTATTATGAGTAACGTGGAGACCAAAATATGCGCGAAAAGACGATTGCTATTGCCGGCTATCGCCTTATATGGTGGTGGCCAGTTTTAAAGCTGGAGGAGAACCAGTTACAATGTTGTCTACCCGGGAATGTATCACCGGCATTCCGTGATGTACTTGAGAGAGAGGGTGATTTTAGTGCCATGCTGTAAATTTTTAATTTACTGGGTGGGCATAAATACAATTAGTCATGGTGTAAATTCTGTACTTACACCCTCCCAGTAAATTTAAAATTTACAGCATGGTTATAATGTCTAAGAGAAAGGGGAAAACCTTGACTTTGTGCCTGGAAGCAAACAATCAAAGCTTCAAAGCTTCATCCCTTTTCCTGACTGGAATCACACCCCAAACCCTTTAAAACATTTGTCACTAACTTTCATGTAGGCGAGTTATCAATAAATGAAAAAAAAGTGTAAAAGTTGACCCCAGACGGATGTATGGGGGCTCAAAGACAGAGCAAAGTACATGTATATTGTTTTTTGGGGAAGTTAATTTTTGTGTTGAAAAGGTTTTTTTTCTTTCACGCACGTTCCTGTATGAATATGTATGCCATTTGCATTGCAGTGTTGTACAATACAAAACTTTATATTTGAAATAAAATTATATTTTGACTAAATAGATCAACCTAAATTCAGTCTTATTTCTAAAGAAAAAAAAAACTTTCCACTTTTAATATTCCGGTTCGTCGTCATATAAAATTTATTGAACTAGTGTGTGTTTCTATGTCATTTCCGTGCACCTTATCCAGGTGCGTCGGTACCTATACCCTATGCGTTATACCAATAACTGCCCGTACCTTGTCAGTACACCTTGCCTGCACGCTGCCAGTGCGCCCGATTCCTTATACTACCACAGACCCATGCGTGACCCTTGTAGCGTTCTTGTTCAGAATCTATATTAAAACCTTAACTTACGTAAAGTATTTCCTGTCAGGTCTTTATAATCGGACACGTACCGTTCTTCATCCTACAACCAAACTGCCGATTTCTGATGAAGCACCCGATTTTATATTGAATTTGAAATTAAATTAAATTTAAATTTAATAACGTATTGGAAATCAAGAAACAGAAAGAAGTGGCCATAGACTATGGGAAACATTCGTTTATAGTGGACACGACCAGCCAGGAAAGCATTGGGTTACCTTTCATTTTTTAGGCCATCAGACAGCTGAATATTTTGACTTTTTGGAGCTACCGTAATATCTATAATTTATGAAACAGCATGCAGATCGAGTGATTTATAATCACCAGATGTGTCAACATCTTCGCCCCAAAGTTTGTGAACATTATTCTGTGTATTATTTACACCGAAGACATCGAGGTATACCCAGTAATGTTTTATTTCAATGGTTATTTCGTCAACATATACCAAGATGAAGATAGATTGATCCTTTTCGGAACGATCGTTTTGTTTGAAAATGGTTCAGCCACCAATATCTTATATCTGTACCTAAATCAACAAGGTATCCGAAACGACCCATCTAGGACAAAAGCTGACGTTCATTTGTTCCGCAATGTATGGGCAAGATCAACCGTAGTAGTGAGACGTAATAAACTCTTTGTTGTTGTTGTTTTTCATGTGTTTTTGTATCACTGTACAAGTCTTAGAGGGACGACCCGAATAACTACTTATTGTTTTATACTGGTAGAATGTTTGTTGTTGTTTATGAGTAAAATCTAAAACAAACCATGTAAAAATAAAAAAGGAGAAAAGCTGGGTGTGTGTGAGAGAGAAACGGGAAAAAAGGCAAGAGAAAAAAGTGAAAATGTGGAGAGAGAGAGAGAGAGAGAGAGAGAGAGAGAGAGAGAGAGAGAGAGAGAGAGAGAGAGAGAGAGAGAGAGAGAGAGAGAGAGAGAGAGAGAGAGAGGGAGGGAGAGAGAGACAGAGAGAGAGAGATTGTGGGAATGAAAAGAAGGGAGAGGGGAAAAAGAGAATGAGACAAAGTAGAAAGATGCGATTCAGGGATCACGTGACTTGTTTGGTAGTGTAGATATGACATCTAGTATATAGACTTATGTATGGATGATCTGCTCATCTCCATTACACAGAAGAATGAAACATTAGATACGATGTAGTCCTGATTGTAATACTCATGTACATGCTGTGAAAACACCCGGGCAGTTTATGTGGATTGTGTATTATAGGTTTAAGGATAAGATTTTTACGAGAGAAGGATTTGTAGAAAATAGGCGCATTACGGCAGGATCCTACATTGTTTTAGATCTACGGTCAGTGACTTTATCGAGAGACATACATTGACAAACTACTAAAGTTACTATAGATAGATAGATAGATAGATAGATAGATAGATAGATAGATGTAATAGATAGATAGATAGATAGATAGATAGATAGATAGATAGATAGATAGATAGATAGATAAAGAGAAAAGATAGATAGATGTCACGTGACTCTGTAGTTAAGATTTGAAATGGACCAAATGAACTTATGCTTGGACAATTATACTACCTATTTTCGTCAACATCAACTACAACATGGAGCAGAAGTACAGTCAATCCATTGAATGACAGTGGCGCGCGGTGCGCACAGAAGCTAAATTAAACAAGGTGTACGAGTATCAAAAACTCAATGTTACGGCTGCGAGATCATCCGAGTTATAAAACATAATTCCTGCCTCATGGTGTATGATGACGACACATTAATGTTTCATTAATTTGACGAGGCTTTAGACAAGTGAACGAAATGAATATACTGCAAAAATTTGACAAACGTTTAGAGCACTCATCATTCCAAATACATCTAAAGATGTCTTCAAACAGAAATTATACCGCCCAAATTGGAGAACTACTCAATGGACCAACGAAACATACCAAAGCCACATTGGGATAATGTGTATCGCTTGATGCAATTGACACCCCGGTTCGATTATTAAGGGACAGGTTAAGATGTGTTTTTTAAATTTTTCAATTATTGTTTATTTTCTAGAGAGACATTCCCTTATCCTCTGCTAAAATACATTTTGAATTTATAGCAGGGTATTAAAACATGTCAGATTACAAAATTATTCTTGTCGATGTTTAATAGAAATGTGATTTTAAGAAGACATTAATCTATGGTCGACATATTATTACCATTTTAATTTTGTGACAATAGATTGACTTCTTAACGTGTAAATGCAACTCCGATTAAAACATAAAACTGAGACGGCTTAGAGTCGAAACCCATGTCTAAATATAAAGGGAAATCATGTATGTGATGTTTGTCCCTCTGTGTCAATGTAATCATTTATCGTTTGCGTATAGATCGATTGCGTAAATACCATCGATGATTCCTATTTGAAACTTTACATGCCATAGACCTTGACTTTAAATGTTCATTGCTTCATTTGTCAACACAAAACAGAATTCAATTTTTCGAGAACCTTATGTTGTCAGAGAGCATTTCCGTCTCCACGAATATTTTATCATCGTTCCTGCTTACAAAGCATCTAACAACGTCACATTTGTCTGTAGGCGATACTACTTCAGCATTCTACAAGAGGAACTTGGACTCAATACACTTTCTGGAATCCCTGCACACATTCTCACCGATTTCTCTACCTCTGAAATATTAGATAATCATAATGTATATAATCATAAATCCGTTCTCACTTCGTTTGGAATACCCACAAGTGACGAGGAGCTTAAATTGCCATTCATTTATTGGATTTCGAAGAGATACAAAAATCCCTATAACTATCGATTCATTGTTGGGTCATCTAAGTGTTTAACCAACCTTTTGTCTATTTTACTCAACAGACTTACACATATTAAACAATGTCTTCAGAAGTACTGTACAACGACCTACTAAAGAAGAATCAATCAGATGTGGATTGCTCTTCAAAGGAAACAGGCAGTTAGCATCTCGGTTCAGTTATACTTACAGGTATATTGACGACGTCCTGTCCATAAATAATTCCAAATTTCAGAATTACCTTGGCGAGATGTATACTGTAAAGCTAGAGATCAATAAGACGACAGAGAGCAACACATTTGCTTCATACCTAGATTTACCCCTGTTGATTGGAAAGGCCGGTTAACTACAAATCTACCTTTATGACAAACGCATCAATTTCAATTTCCATATCACGAACATCCCGTTTCTAAGTAGTAATATTCCATCTTCTCCTGCCTATGACGTTTCATTTCACAACTTACATGATATGCCAGTTCATACTCTTCTTATGTATACTTTATTCTGAGAGCGAAACGACTGGCTAATAAACTACTTACACAACGTTACGTTGTTGAACGCTTGAGATCGTCGTTTAAGAAGTCTTATGGTCGATACGGGGATCTTGTTTAACATAATGAAATCTTCCTCTCAGGAATATTAGATAGTATTCTGGAGCACGACCACAGCCAGTAATCCCCTTTCACCTATCGTGCTTTTCACCGAACCTGACCTATTCACCGAATTTAACCCGTTCTCATCTAGCTAGAAAGGTTTCTTTGGAATATTTGTGACGGCTGTGACATGCCATTGTAGGAAGCTTACTCCTTTCGTACGCCTGTTTGGGCTTCGCAATTGTTCTTCATGTTGAAACCAGTTGCACATATAATCTATCTTGTTTTAATGACCACAGCCAGTGATTCCCTTTCACCTATCGTGCTTTTCACCGAACCTGACCTATTCACCGAATTTAACTCGTTCTCATCGAGCTAGAAAGGTTTCTTTGGAATATTTGTGACAGTGTGACATGCCATTGTAGGAAGCTTACTCCTTTCGTACGCCTGTTTGGGCTTCGCAATTGTTCTTCATGTTGAAACCAGTTCCACATATAATCTATCTTGTTTTAATGACCACAGCCAGTAATTCCCTTTCACTTATCGTGCTTTTCACCGAACCTGACCTATTCACCGAATTTAACCTGTTCTCATCGAGCTAGAAAGGTTTCTTTGGAATATTTGTGATGGGTGTGACATGCCATTGTAGGAAGCTTACTCCTTTCGTACGCCTGTTTGGGCTTCGCAATTGTTCTTCATGTTGAAACCAGTTCCACATATAATCTATCTTGTTTTAATGACAAGAGTTTCCATTGTCGATTGGTACTTTTTCATTTTTACATTTAACCTTGAACTTGAACATTTCCAGTCTCAAGGTCAGATGTGTTTATTACAGAAAGAGTATGATTTATGCCTCTTACATTTCACACATTGATGAACCTTGATGAACACTGCTCCTTTAATCGTATTTCGTATTCTTAAACTTGACCTTCATATCTCAAGGTCAAAAGTTAATTGAAGTTTACTTCAATTAGAGAGACTAGGAGCTAAGTCGTTGAAAACTAATGTGCAGATGAACCTTGATGAACTCTATTCCATGCAACGTTTGCCATATTAACCTTCAACATTTCCAGTCTTAAGGTCGAATTAATACCTGAATTTATCAAGTATATTTACAAACTACAGAAGACTTTCAAATCATACGTGGAATTAACCTTGATAAACGTTATCCCTAGCGACCTTCATTTTTGACTTTGACCTTCACTTTAGTAAATCACAAGAACCATGCATAATAATTAGGGCTGCAGTTAAAAAAAAATGAAATGGATTGTATTAATCTTACGTTATTTCTAGCATATCTAATAAACCAAAACAAACATTGCATCTGTTACATTTTATTACTGCAATTATGAAACGTAAAGTGTAAGCTTAGTAACAATATTTCATCTGTAATATAATATATAATATAGATAATCGATGACATATCAAAGCAAGATATGGCATACCAATATATGAAAATCCAATACATTACTTAAAAATACATAACACATCAATAAAAGAGATACCAATACATGACCAAAATATATGACAGGCCGATACATGACATACCAAACACATGAAATACCAATATATGATATACCGATATATGACATACCAATAAATGACAGGCCGATACATGACATACCGATATGACATACCGATACATTCATCGACTGACATATCTTCAGTTATGACAAAACTAACAATAAATAAACGGAAACCCAAGTCCAATAATATGTCTTTATATCCACACACCAGTTTTCTCTATCATTATTTATTCAATGGTTTTACAAGCAACATATGGTTGATTATTTCATAGAAAGTTTGATTAAAAAATATTAAATTCCTACTCATTTCATGAAACAAAAAGTAATCCTAAACATTTAATAAATCTGGATTTTGCAACAAAATGTGTGCAGATTGAAAGAACAAATAAGAAAATAATTTGAAATACAAATCTTTTACACTGAATATCTTGAGATCATTGTCTAGTTATGCCATCTCTCAGTTAAATACATTAAATTGCGTAAATGAAGCTGCTTACGCAATAAAGCCAAACCTGTTCATTATGCCATCGTTTCATTTGCCACCTCACGTTAAGCCACAATTTTTTTTTTTAAAAAAATCCCTATAATTTCATTTAAATGTTTCCTCAAGGTATCGCCAAACCCCTCCATAATGCCAAATTTGGGTTGACAAATGTTGGCAGTATAACGGGTTTTATTGTTTTTCGTAAAGTGAAGTCTTCTGCGTTTGTGTAGCAAGATTAATGTACACGGCCGGTACAACGATTTGGTTACTATATTGCCTGTAAGTTATTTTCTTTCATAATACAATTATGACCATGACCTTACAAACAAAAGGGAACTCCCTCTCTCCATAACGAGTATGTGTAGCAAGTTGAGGATCTTGGGGATTGACTTTGCCTTCACTAATTATATTTATATAAAAACATATTTTTCTTTAGTTAGCCCATGGCCTGGACCTTTGACATCTGACCATGAAACAACAATAACCATTTTTCTCTTATCATAATGGCTTAGTGTACCAAATTGGAAATCATAGGTGCAATAGTTTGGTCTGTTCGAAACAAGTTGTTAACTTACAATACCATACCATAATACATTCGTCTACGATGGGCGTATCATTGATTCTTTACAAAACCTGATTTACAACATTTCAAAAATTCTGGTCCATTACATCTAAATAAATGTATAATAATAAATTACAAAATTACATCTAAAATACATTGATAATTACATTCAAAAAGCATGATAAATTGTGTCTGTCGAGCAAAAATAATTAAACTTAACAAGAATAAGTGATTACATCTAACAAGGATAGGTTATAACATCCAAAATGTATGATTACTTTAAACACGATTGGTTTATAACATTTTATAAAATATTCAAATAATACCAAAAACTAGTATTGCGAAAAAAGGCGCCAAAAACAAATGCTCTGGATGATTGATTCAATGAAAAAAAATATTTGTATTCTGGACGCCCGGAATATACACTTTGGTACATGAGATTTTATATTCATTACATATTCAACAACATGAGTCCCAAAAATGCCTAAATGTCATCTAAGTGAAACTGATCACTAAATTTGGAATACGCCTATCATCAATTCATAAGAAGATTTTTTAAGATGTACCAAATTCTGATCCACTTTCTGTCCTAGCCCATCATTGTCCACATATAACTTAGTATCTATTTCATTCGCAAACTTTATGCAGCATAAAATGATAACAGCGTAGTCAAAGGTGGGTTAATGGTTCTTATAAGTGGACAAAAATTGTATGAATATGTATACAAAATTTGAATGAATTCTTATCTTTGATCCCAAGAAGACTGTAAAAGCTGCACTAATTTTGACCCTTTTTGTTTGTTTTGAAGTACCGATTTGAATTTGACAAAATCTGATGCATCACATCTGAAGTACAAACATTTCAGATACCACAGTATAAATATATAGGATGTCCAGGTTACATATAACAATCTGATGAACATTTGGCAGACATGGAAACATGTAACCAGACCACATAATTTAATTCAACCAAATTTCCATGAATCGAAAATGAAATAAAATCGATTTGATCATCAATATCATTGTATTTAGTTTATAAGCAAGAAGGAAAAATTAAATAACAAAAAACCCCACAAAAATGTATAAATGCCATGTTAATTCATATGCAGAAAGAAAAACAAATTTTATTACTGTGTAATTAACAAAAACTAGAGGCCCAAGAGGGCCTCAATCGATCACCTCAGAATCATTTACAAATATGGAAAGGAGACCAAAAAGAATATATGTACATGTGGACTGATCTAGCCAAGAAACATAATCATACGAGAAACATAAGAAATTCATAAAAAAATCTAGAAATTAAATTTCGGTAAATTCTTGCACAAAACATGTCTTCACCTATATATAAGTAAAACACTTTAATGCATCGTTGTGAATGCAAGTGGCGATCATTGACGAAATGATGCAAAAATGAATGAAAGAAAAATAAAACAAACTCAACAACTGGTCAAAAAATCATATTCTGATTTCTATGAAAAATACAAATTTTAATCATAAATCCATGTAGATCACTCACAAACAATTCGAATGCGTTTTTCAATTCATGTAGCGGTTCTGGAGAAGATTTTGAAAGAGTTTTACCATATTTGACATATTTTGCCAAATCGAACCCTGAGTTGATCTGGCTGAAAACTATAAACTTGGTAAAGGGACCAAAAGCTGATAATGTGAAAAATAGCCCCCTTCTTTTTGCAGTTTTAAAAAATTAATAAAAAATCTAGTGATTAAATTTCGGCAAAATCCTTGCACAAAAAAAATTCTTATCCGAATTACAAGTAAAACGCATTAAATGAATATATCAAAGTGAATGCAAGGGCGATAATTGACAAGATCTTGCAAAAAAAAAAAATGAAAAGTCTCAAAAGATCATAAAAACGCGTCAAAAAGTAATATTCCGATTTCTAAGAACAATATATATATATACATATTGTAAAAGTGTTCATGTTCATAATTGAGTTATAACTAAGTAATAATTACATAAAAGGATTCACTACATTTAATAGCTAAACATAATTGATTAAAATACATGATTCGGATTTATTCAAGTGGCAATCTCAATCTTTACATCTCAATCTTTACATCTAACATATGTCATATTCTGGATCATTCTGTATGACATGCTCTAGATTATTATGCATGACATGTTCTCAACTGCATATATATTTATTCATTAGGGTTGTCATATCGATCAATTTCCATTAGTCGGTTAACCGGATGTATTTCCGATGGATTACTCGGTTACTTTTGAAGATTAAAGTTCAGACCTTGATATCATTCAAAGTGGAAGGTGTAAGGATGTATTTATTTGTCCACAGAGGTACATTATCCGGAAAAACGTCTACCAATTATCAATGTGTATATCCTCGAATTATAACCAATATTGTATGCTGGGAACTATCTGCCTTTACCATTGCTTTCGTAATAAAGCCGAATGTGAAGTCGCCATCTTGATGTTAGGTTATATATCATAAAATACAGATCATTCTATAACATAACGAAGGATATTTTTGTGTTATCTAAAATACTATAATGGTAGCTTTATTAGTATAATAAACGAACGTTTCAGCGGGCGTAAGTCGATTCTAGATTTTCGGTAACATTCTACCGATAATATGCTTTGTTTTTACTCAAATGATCCAAATCAAAATCGGTTTTGAACCCTGTACTCTACATGGATTCAGCAATGTATCGTTTGTTGTCATGAAATGATTTGATATATATCTATATGTACATCAAGTTTTTTCATAATTTCTGGTGTAAATGAAGGAATTTTTTAGTTTAACGAGCGATTAAGCTCAACATATCTCTTAACGATATTAGAGAGAAAAGTATCTTAAAACTAAATTATTATAC